>CM065590.1:588578280-588605053 GCA_033119425.1 Bufotes viridis
ACCAGCTCATCCAGTCAGCCACACACCTTCACCACCAACTTCAGCACAGACCGGGGTAAACGTCAGCAGGCCATTCTGAAACTCATATGTTTGGGGGACAGGCCCCACACTGCGCAGGAGTTGTGGCGGGGTATTAAACAACAGACCGACGAGTGGTTTCTGCCGGTGGGCCTCAAGCCCGGCCTGGTGGTGTGCGATAATGGACGAAATCTCGTCGCAGCTCTGGGACTAACCGGTTTGACGCACATCCCTTGGCTGGCGCATGTGCTGAATTTGGTGATGCAGAAGTTCATTCACAACTATCTCGACATGTCAGAGCTGCTGCATAAAGTGCGGGCCGTCTGTGCGCGCTTCCGGCGTTCACATCCTGCCGCTGCTCGCCTGTCTGCGCTACAGCGGAACTTCGGCCTTCCAGCTCACTGCCTCCAATGCAACATGCCCACCAGGTGGAACTCCACCTTGCACATGCTGAAGAGACTGTAGAACAGCACCATTTCACCACCAATGATTGGTCCTCCATACGAGACCTGTGTGCCCTGTTGCGCTGTTTCGAGTACTCCACCAACATGGCCAGTGGCGATGACACCGTTATCAACGTTACAATACCACTTCTATGTCTCCTTGAGAAAACGCTTAGGGCGATGATGGAAGAGGAGGTGGCCCAGGAGGAGGAGGAGGATGAGGGGTAATTTTTACCACTTTCAGGCCAGTCTGTTAGAAGTGGCTCAGAGGGAGGTTTTTTGCAACAGCAGAGGCCAGGTACAAATGTGGCAGCCAGGGCCCACTACTGGAGGACGAGGAGGATGAGGAGGAGGTGGAGGAGGATGAGGATGAAGCAGGTTCACAGCGGGGTGGCACCCGACACAGCTCAGGCCCATCACTGGTGCGTGGCTGGGGGGATAAAGAGGACGATGACGATACGCCTCCCACAGAGGACAGCTTGTCCTTACCTCTGGGGAGCCTGGCACACATGAGCGACTACATGCTGCAGTGCCTGCGCAACGACAGCAGAGTTGCCCACATTTTAACATGTGCGGACTACTGGGTTGCCACACTGCTGGATACCCGGTACAAAGACAATGTGCCCACCTTACTTCCAGCACTGGAGCGTGATAGGAAGATGTGCGAGTACAAGCGCACGCTGGTAGAGGCGCTCCTGAGAGCATTCCCAAATGTCACAGGGGAACAGGTGGAAGCCCAAGGCGAAGGCAGAGGAGGAGCAAGAGGTCGCCAACGCAGCTGTGTCACGGCCAGCTCCTCTGAGGGCAGGGTTAGCATGGCAGAAATGTGGAAAAGTTTTGTCTCCACGCCACAGCTAACTGCACCAACACCTGATACGGAACGTGCTAGCAGGAGGCAGCATTTACATGGTTGAACAGTACGTCTGCACACCCCTCCACGTACTGACTGATGGTTCGGCCCCATTCAACTTCTGGGTCTCCAAATTGTCCACGTGGCCAGAGTTAGCATTTTATGCATTGGAGGTGCTGGCCTGCCTGGCGGCCAGCGATTTGTCTGAACGTGTATTCAGCACGGCAGGTGCCGTCATTACTGACAAACGCAGCCGCCTGTCCACAGCCAACGTGGACAAGCTGACATTCATAAAAATGAACCAGGCATGGATTCCACAGGACCTGTCTATCCCTTGTGCAGAATAGACATTTTTTAACTACCTCCCCTTAACCATAAATTCTTGTACTCCAGGGCACTTCTTTATTGAATCCTCTTTTTTTAATGTTACCATTGTTTTGCGGGGCAACCCAAAGTTAAATGAACCTCTCCTCCGTCTGGGTGCCAGGGGCCTAAATATCTGAAAGTGGCCTTCTCCATTGGTGGTTGACATGAAGCCTGATTCTCTGCTTTGGGACCTCTCTCCTATGTCTGGGTGCTGGGGCCTAAATAACTAAAAGTGGCCTCCTCTGTTGGTGGGTGACATGATTCCTCTTTTGCTGCTATGGGACCTTTATCCTCTGTCTGGGTGTCAGGGGCCTAAATTTCACGTACTTGCTTGCTGTCTTGGTGGCAGACATTTAACACTTTTTACTGTCTAATGACCGCCCCATTGTCTAGGTGTCAGGGGCCTATATGTCGTTTAATCATTTGTTGTCTTGGTGGGAGATATTAAACTCTTTTTACTGTCTAATGACCGCCCCATTGTCTGGGTGTCAGGGGCCTATATTCCGTTTAATTGCTTGCTGTTTGGGTGAGAGACATTAAACTCTTGTTACTGTCAAATGACCTCTCCTCTGTCTGAGTGTCAGGGGCCTACATAAATGATAATGGCCTGTTCCATTGCAGGTTGACCTTATGCCTTTGTTGCTGTTACGGGACCGCTCTCCTCTTTGCGGGTGCCATGGCCCTGAGTCTGTGAACGAGGCCTGTGGAACTGCAGGCACACATGAATCCTTTTTGGCTGTGATGAGAACTTCAACTCCCATATCATTCCCACTGTCAAGGATGGAGAACAGTTAGCAGGAACTGATAAATAACGACAGACTGGCTTGATCCAAAAATAAGGAGCATATAGGTGAGACCTTTAACACCCTAAGAGCTCTCCCTGACTGCTACACATGCAAAGGCCTCAATGGTAGATGATTGCATGCCCACGTACCTAAGACTGTGTGACACCTGAAAACCCTATAGTAGTGAGGGGACACGGCCACCGGCTTGCTGCACTGAATACGGAGGGAGTCAGGGTCACCTAGAATCAAGCCAGCAAACAAAACACAAAGTAAACGGAATGCACTTATCTTAGAGCAAAACAACTGCAGCCTCCAGCAGCACACACTTCATCCAGGAAGTAATATAAACCGCAAGGAGGAGCAGTATGAGAGGGAATATAAAGCAAACCAATTAATCAAGATAAGAGGCAGCTGAGGGGGAGAAAGGAACTAAGGAAAGTGAAACCAAAACAAAGAAGGTCATACAGAAGACAGGAAGGAACCTCTGACCGGCCGCCTCCCAGAACCGGCGGTGACAGTACCCTCCCTTCTACGGGTGGACTCCGGACACTCAGGACCGACCTTCTCAGGATGAGACCGATGGAAAGCCCTGATGAGACGAGTGGCCTTAATGTCCGCCAGTGGGACCCACATCCTCTCCTCAGGACCATAACCCTCCCAATGAACGAGGTACTGAGGAGAACCGCTAGTAATGCGGGAATCCACAATCCTGGAGACCTGAAATTCAAGATTACCATCAACTAAAATCGGGGGAGGAGGCAAAGAGGAAGTAGGTTGGACATAAGTTTCAATAGGGACTTGTGAAAAACATTATGGATCTTCCAAGTCTGAGGAAGATCAAGACGGGAAGCAACGGGATTGATGACGGATAAGATCTTGTAAGGCCCAATCAACCTAGGACCCAACTTCCAGGAGGGAACCTTCAGTTTGATATTCTTTGTAGACAACCACACCAGATCACCCACATTCAGGTCCGGACCAGGCACACGTCTCTTATCTATCACACGCTTATATCTCTCACTTATCTTCTTTAGATTACCCTGAATCTTTTGCCAAATAAGAGACAAAGACGAGGAAAATCTCTCCTCATCAGGTAAACCAGAAGAGCCCTCTCCAGAGAATGTCCCAACCTGCGGATGAAACCCATATGCACCAAAAAATGGTGACTTATCAGAGGAGTCCTGACGACGGTTATTTAAAGCAAACTCAGCAAGGGACAAAAAAGAACATCAATTCTCCTGATTCTCCGCAACAAAACAGCGCAGATATGTCTCCAGATTCTGATTGAAGCGTTCGGTCTGACCATTCGACTGCGGGTGAAAAGCAGAAGAAAACGACAACAGAACCCCCAAGCGAGAACAGAAGGCCTTCCAGAATCTGGAAACAAATTGTGTGCCCCTATCAGAAACGATGTCAGAAGGAATGCCATGTAATTTAACAATGTGATCAACAAACGCTTGCGCCAGCGTCTTAGCATTGGGTAACCCAGGAAAGAGAATAAAATGCACCATTTTGCTAAAACGGTCCACTACCACCAGAATCACAGAACCGAGAACCGAGGCAAGTCCGTAATGAAGTCCATGGACAGATGCGTCCAAGGACGGGAAGGTATGGGTAACGGGAGGAGAGATCCTGATGGCCGTGAATGAGGGACCTTGGCACGAGCACAAGTAACATAGTAACATAGTATATAAGACCGAAAAAATACATTTGTCCATCCAGTTCGGCCTGTTTCCTACAAGTTGATCCAGAGAAAGGCAAAAAACCCCTGTGAGGCAGAAGCCAATTTTCCCCACTTAAGGGG
Source organism: Bufotes viridis (assembly GCA_033119425.1). Lineage (NCBI taxonomy): Eukaryota > Metazoa > Chordata > Amphibia > Anura > Bufonidae > Bufotes > Bufotes viridis. Next base: position 588,582,547 of record CM065590.1, read on the forward strand.
AAAAGATATTCCTTCCCGACTCCAATCAGGCAATCAGAATAACTCCCTGGATCAACGACCCCTCTCTAGTAGCTATAACCTGTAATATTATTACACTCCAGAAATAAATCCAGTCCCCTCTTGAATTCCTTTATTGTACTCACCATCACCACCTCCTCAGGCAGAGAGTTCCATAGTCTCACTGCTCTTACAGTGAAGAATCCTTTTCTATGTTTGTGTACAAACCTTCTTTCCTCCAGACGCAGAGGATGTCCCCTTGTCACAGTCACAGTCCTGGGGATAAATAGATGATGGGAGAGATCTCTGTACTGACCCCTGATATATTTATACATAGTTATTAGATCTCCCCTCAGTCGACTTTTTTCTAAAGTGAATAACCCTAATTTTGATACCCTTTCAGGGTACTGTAGATCCCTCATTCCAGTTATTACTTTAGTTGCCCTCCTCTGAACCCTCTCCAGCTCTGCTATGTCTGTCTTGTTCACAGGAGCCCAGAACTGTACACAGTACTCCATGTGTGGTCTGACCAGTGATTTGTAAAGTGGTAGGACTATGTTCTCATCACGAGCATCTATGCCCCTTTTGATGCAACCCATTATCTTATTGGCCTTGGCAGTAGCTGCCTGACACTGGTTTTTGCAGCTTAATTTGCTGTTTATTAAAATTCCTAGATCCTTTTCCATGTCAGTGTTACCGAGTGTTTTACCATTTAATATGTACGGGTGACTTGCATTATTCCTTCCCATGTGCATAACTTTGCATTTGTCAGTGTTAAACCTCATCTGCCATTTTCTGCCCAAGCCTCCAATCTATCCAGATCCCTCTGTAGCAGCAAACTGTCCTCTTCAGTGTTAATTACTTTACACAGTTTAGTGTCATCTGCAAAAATCGATATTTTACTGTGCAGGCCTTCTACAAGATCATTAATAAATATATTGAAGAGAATAGGGCCCAATACTGACCCCTGAGGTACCCCACTAGTGACAGTGACCCATCTGAGTATCTACCGTCAATAACCACCCTCTGTTTTCTGTTACTTAGCCAGTTACTTACCCACATACAGACATTTTCTCCCAGTCCGAGCATCCTCATTTTATATACTAACCTTTTATGAGGTACGGTGTCAAATGCTTTGGAGAAGTCCAGATATATGACATCCATTGATTCGCCGCTGTCAAGTCTAGAACTTACCTCCTCATAGAAGCTGATTAAATTCGTTTGGCATGACCGATCCCTCATGAAGCCATGCTGATATGACGTTATTTGCTTATTTTCATTGAGATACTCCAAAATAGCATCTTTTAGAAATCCTTCAAACAGTTTACCCACAATAGATGTTAAACTTACCGGCCTATGATTTCCAGGCTCTGTTTTTGGACCCTTTTTGAATATTGCCACCACATTTGCTATGCGCCAATCCTGTGGAACATTCCCTGTCAGTATAGAGTCCGTAAATATCAGAAATAAAGGTCTGGCTATGACCTCACTTAATTCCCTTAGGATACGGGGGTGTATGCCATCCGGTCCTGGCGATTTGTCTATTTTAATCTTTTTAAGTCGCTGTTGTACTTCTTCCTGGGTCAGACAGGGCACTTTTAATGGGGAATTTACTTTTACATTCTGCATTTCATCTGACAGTTTATTTTCCTCAGTGAATATAGTGGAGAAAAAAATATTTAATAGTTTTGCTTTATCCTCGTCGCTCTCTGCAACCCCCCCTCATTGCTATGTAGAGGGCCGACTCCTTCAGATTTATATTTTTTACTATTTATATCATTGAAGAACATTTTAGGGTTAGTTTTACTCTCTTTGGAAATTAATCTCTCGGTCTCTAGTTTGGCAAATTTTATTAGTTTTTTACATATTCTATTTTTTTCCTTATAGTTAATCAGTGCTTCATGACTCTCCTCCTGTTTTAGTGATTTATATGCTTTCTTTTTGTCATTTATTGCTTTCTTTACGGTTCCAAGTACCACACAAAAGGTTAGTATATAAAATGAGAACACTTAAACTAGGAGAAAATATCTGTATGTGGGTAAGTAACTGGCTCAGTAATAGAAAACAGAGAGTGGTTATTAACGGTACACACTCAGATTGGGTCACTGTCACTAGTGGGGTACCTCAGGGGTCAGTATTGTGCCCTATTTTCTTCAATATATTTATTAATGATCTTGTAGAAGGCTTGCACAGTAAAATATCATTTTTTGCAGATGACACTAAACTGTGTAAAGTAATTAATACTAAAGAGGACAGTTTTCTGCTACAGAGGGATCTGGATAGATTGGGGGCTTGGGCAGAGAAATGGCAGATGAGGTTTAACACTGACAAATGTAAAGTTATGCACATGGGAAGGAATATTGCAAGCCACTCGTACATACTAAATGGTAAAACACTCGGTAACACTGACATGGAAAAGGATCTAGAAATTTTAATAAATAACAAACTAAGCTGTAAAAACCAGTGTCAGGCAGCTGCTGCTAAGGCCAATAAGATAATGGGTTGCATCAAAAGGGGCATAGATGCCCGTGATGAAAATATAGTCTTACCACTTTATAAATCACTAGTCAGACCACACATGGAGTACTGTGTACAGTTCTGGGCTCCTGTGAACAAGGCAGACATAGTAGACCTAGAGAGGGTTCAGAGGAGGGCAACTAAAGTAATAACTGGAATGGGGCAACTACAGTACCCTGAAAGGGTATCAAAATTAGGGTTATTCACTTTAGAAAAAGACTGACTGAGGGGAGATCTAATAACTATGTATAAATATATCAGGGGTCAGTACAGAGATCTCTCCCATCATCTATTTATCCCCAGGACTGTGACGAGGGGACATCCTCTGCGTCTAGAGGAAATAAGGTTTGTACACAAACATAGAAAAGGGTTCTTCACGGTAAGAGCAGTGAGACTATGGAACTCTCTGCCTGAGGAGGTGGTGATGGTGAGTACAATAAAGGAATTCAAGAGGGGCCTGGATGTATTTCCGCGAGCAATGAGATCCACTGTGGCTCTACTCCCCGGGTGCCCAGCAAGAACACTGTCATGGTGCTCCTTAAAAACTTTGTGTCACAAAGCGAGCGGCACAAATAACCTCCCAGGAGGAAAATGATCAGGTGCCTCTGCCTGGGCTGCCTGAACCTCTGCCTCCAAATCGGGATAAAGAGCAGAGACGACCACCCCATCAGCCAAAATGGGACCTGGGTCCTCAAAGTTCCCCCCTCCCGGAAAACAACGTGACAGGGCATCCGCCTTCACATTTTTAACCCCAGGGCAGAACGTGACAACAAAATTAAACCTAGAAAAGAACAAGGACCATCTGGCCTGTCTTGGGTTCAGACGCTTGGCTGATTCCAGATAGGCCAGATTCTTATGGTCGGTAAATACGGTAATTAGGTGTCTAGCTCCCTCCAACCAATGACGCCATTCCTCAAAAGCCAGTTTGATGGCCAACAACTCCCTATTTCCCACATCGTAATTTCTCTCTGCGGCGGAGAGCTTTTTTGAGAAAAGAGCACACGGTCGCCATTTAGCAGGAGAGGGGCCCTGAGATAAGACCGCGCCCACCCCCACCTCAGAGGCATCCACCTCAAGAAAAAAAGGTAGAGAGACATCCGGTTGTACCAAAATGGGAGCGGAAGCAAAACGCTCTTTAATCCTAGAAAAGGCTTGAAGCGCCTCTTCCGACCATGAGGAAAAATCCACCCCCTTTTTAGTCATATCAGTGAGTGGCTTAACAACAGAGGAATAATTCAAAATGAACTTTCTGTAATAATTAGCAAAACCCAAAAACCGCATCAGCGACTTCTGATTTTCAGGAAGCTCCCAATCAAGCACGGCGCGGACCTTCTCCGGGTCCATCCGAAAACCAGAAGCGGAGAGAAGAAAACCAAGAAATTGAATCTCTGGAACCGCAAACACACATTTTTCCAGTTTAGCATACAATTTATTCTCCCGCAAAATCAGCAGGACCTGTGATAGGTGGTCCTGATGAGTCTTGAAATCAGGAGAAAAAATCAAAATGTCATCTAGATACACCAGTACAAATTTCCCCATTAAATAATAGAAAATGCTGTTCACAAAATGTTGGAAGACGGCCGGAGCATTCATCAAACCAAAGGGCATAACTAAGTTCTCAAAATGACCCTCCGGGGTATTGAAGGCCGTCTTCCATTCATCCCCCTTCCTGACCCTGACAAGGTTGTATGCCCCTCTTAAATCCAGCTTAGAAAAAACTTTAGCCCCCACAATCTGGTTAAACAAATCCGGGATCAGAGGAAGCGGATAGGGGTCACGAATCGTAATACAGTTAAGCTCCCTGAACTCCAGACAAGGTCCTAAAGAACCATCTTTTTTTTTTTTTTACAAAGAAAAAACCAGCGGCAACAGGTGACTTCGAGGGTCTGATATGTCCCTTTCTCAGGCTCTCAGAAATATAAGTACGCATGGCTGCTCTCTCAGGTTGAGAGAGATTGTATAATCGTGATTTAGGCAGCTTGGCGCCTGGGATGAGATTAATTATACAATCATAGTGAGGGGGCAACTTCTGGACACCACTCTCGGAAAACACATCAGAGAATTCCGAGAGAAAAGAAGGTACAGTCTTGGTAGAAACCTTTGCAAGAGTTGCCATGAGGCAATTCTCTCTGCAAAACTCACTTCAACCATTTATTTGCCTTGCTTGCCAATCAATGGTGGGGTTATATTTAGTGAGCCAGGGTAGCCCCAACACTAGAGGAGTAGGTAATCCGCTTAAGACAAAACATGACACATCCTCAACATGAGTGTCACCCACAGTCAAACGGATATTGTGAGCTTTGCCCTTTAACGATTTTTGAGAAAGTGGAGCGGAATCGATAGCAAAAACAGGTATAGCTTTTTCCAAAGTGCACACCTGGAAACCATGTGTTGTAGCAAATTGACTATCAATGAGATTGACAGCTGCTCCACTATCAACAAAAATCTCACAAACAAAGTTCTTGCTGTCTAGCGCCACCCTGGCAGGTAGGAGAAAACGGGAACTTCATACACAAGAATAAGGTCTGGATAAACCAGGATTTTCAGGCACCGGTGCCTGATGCAACACAATAGATCATTCTTTCACTAATGATCATACTGTAGTGTGCTGCCACATCGGAATATTCTGCAAAATTAGCCGTTACCTCTGGCCACGTGCTGCTGCCAACATTCTGATGCTGCCACCCGCCTGCTGCCTCTACTGCCATTCCTACAGAGGGGCTTCTTGGTCTACTGATGTGTACATGTTAAATTGTTAAAAGGATATGCATGCTACTGGGCCTTGCTATCACATTGGTGTTTTGGGGATCTGCTACTACTGTGATCTGCCACCATCTTATGCTGTATGCCACTGCTGCTGCCCCCCTCCCCACTCTGTTATGGGGCCACTATTGTTCTTGTTACTTCCACTGCTATTGGACATCATCCCCACTCTGTTAGGGGCACTAAAGTCCCTGTTACTGCCACTGCTGCTGCACCCCCTCCCCACTCTTTTATGGGGCTACTATTGCACTTGTTTTTTCCACTGCTGTTGGACTTCAACCCCAACTCTTTTATGGGTTCATTATTGTCAAGGCTTGTCTGTGTTAACATCACCATTTATTTTTCCATTCTTCTTATGCGTCAGAAGAACAGAGAAAAAAAAATGAGTTTGTATTTTGGGCATCTGTAAAGCCTCTTTTATACAGTCAGTATATGGTCAGTATTTGATCAGTATTTGTAAGCCAAAAGCAGGAGTGGGTCCAAACCATAGTTGAAATGGAAATATTTCCATTACATTATATATCTGTTTTTGACCCACTCCTGTTTTTTGCTTACAAATACTGATCAAACAATGATGCTAAATACTGACCAAATACTGGCCGTTGGAAAGGTTTCATTAAGATCCTTCATGCAGGAATTTTTTCCTTGTTAAAATCGGATTTCAGACATACGAGTAGATGGCCAACAAGGATGCAAATTGAACATAATGCCTCTTTCAGACAGTCAATATTTTGCATCAGTATTTGTAATGCAAAAGCAGGAGTGGGACCAAACACAAAAGAAATGCTAATATTTCTATTATATTTTATGTTTGTTTTGGGCCCACTCCTGGTTGAGGCTTAGAATTACTCATAAAATTACTCATGAATGCTCAAAATACAGGCTTCTTTTTTTAAGTTTTCTGTTTTTCTGATAGATCAGAAGAATGGCAAAAAACTGTGATGTGAACACAGCCTTACTGGGGCCGCTATATTCACTGGTACTGCCCCCCTCCACAGCCTGATGGTAACAGTCACCTGTAATACTGATGCACTGTAAATTTATAGCTAACAGAAGGAATTAAAAAGCATATGTTTGCACTGCTACAACATGCTTTAAAATAACACTTTTCTTCAACACTACTTTATTGATGCTGCCTCCATTTCTTTATTGTGTTCCACTAAGGAGCCATTTGGACACAGCTCCTGCAAGGTTGAGCATATTTTTTTGCCTTTACTGAAGGCTGCTGTATTAGTTATGAATCTTGGTGCCATGCACAGGCATGTAGATAATGATAGCTTATACGTGTAATACTGACGGCACAGTACCTTCAGAATGTATTAAGTACTGCATGAATGTAGGTGCACTAGAACATAATGCACACAGCAATGCCTTCTCCCTGCATTCTCCCTGCAGTTTAAAGGATAACTGTCATTCTTTTTTTTATTTGTGTAATGTATCAGGGCAGTGATACTGACTATTTTTGTAATATACTTTAATTACTGAAATCGTACATTTCTATTTGAAAATTAGCTCTAAAGTGGCCCATTTTGAGCATTAGCAACGCTCCTCTGTCTTCTGTTTACATAACAGTGGAGACCTGCTTAACACTGACTGTGGTATGTAAACAGAAGACAGAGGAGCGTTGCTAATGCTCAAAATGGGTCACTTTAGAGCTAATTTTCAAATAGAAATGTATGATTTCAGTAATTAAAGTATATTACAAAAATGGTCAGTATCACTGCCCTGATACATTACACAAATAAAAAAAAGAATGACAGTTATCCTTTAACTTCCAAGCCTTCACACTGAGATTGGACCACCAAGTGGGATGAATATGATTATGCAAATTGGGCTGGGTATACCTGATTTATCGCGATTCATGACAGATTAATTTGTAACAAATCAAATTTCTGTTGGCAAATCGGCCAAATCTAAATTTTCAACACTTTGCTCATCTTGAATTGTGATTATTAGGGTTGAGCGGATCAATCTTGGATCATAGATATAAGGTCAATTTGTTAAAAAAAACTTTGTAATTAGTGTCGCGAATATTCTAATCGCAAATTTTTATCGCGAATATTGGCACTTTGAGATTATCTAGACTATAGTGCTATATCATCGTAATTGCCAATATTCTAGATTTTGTTTGCCATCAGTACCCATGGTCCCTCATTGCTTCTTGCTTGTGGGCCAATGAGAAGGCTGCAATATCTTTGACTTTAGGAGTAGTGTTGATTGCGAATTTTTGTATTGCAAATTTGTATAGCAAATTTTCAGAATCAAGAAATTAATGACTGGAGATCACGAATTCCAGAATTTATGGCAAATATTAGGCCAAAAATTCGGGATATATCGCGAATACGAATATTGCCTATGCTGCTCATCACTATTTGTAATGCTGTTTTCATACATCATTAAAATGTATGTGTTCTGTGTAGGAAACCTTTGTCTTGGCCAAAGCTGCGCGAGGCTTTGGTAAATGACTTTGGTATTCCTATCTGCGTATTTAAGTCTTTCAAGACTAAGCCATTTTTCGGAAATGTGGACAAGGCCTTACACTGATACATGGCAACACTGAATGCCTTTGCAAGGTGTCTGGCTGCCATGGCAACCATCGGGCCTGATGGTTGAGAGAGGGAGCTCCCTCACTCTACTGACTGCGGCATCTAAGGGGTTTAAACAAGCGAGATTGGTGCCAGCACTGATCTTGCTCATTACAGCAGAGAGTCAGCATACAGCTGAAACTCCCTGCTGATGGTGGTAGCTCAAGAACGGAGTCACAGCCATCAGATGCATCAGAGGTACCTCAGGTGCAGCAGGGGAATCCAGGGGGCACCGATGGGTTCAGGGGGCACAGATGGGGGCAGAGCCAGCACAGAAGTGAGGGCACAGATCATTTGTACAGGTCAGCAAGTGCCTGCTGTGACAGAGCTTGGCTTAAAGAGCTGCCAGAACGTTTATATATGTGCTATCTGCACAGGGTATGTGTCAGTAGTGAAAGGGATAAAAACATAGGAAAAGGTATAGGAATCCGAAGTTGGCTTTGTTACTGGCGGATACTTTGGTACCAGAGCCGACTTCAGATTCCTATTTTAAAATGTTTTAAAATAAGCAGATGGAAATACTGAAGTTTTTTCCCGACATCTCGCGCAACTTTGGCCAAGACTAAGTTTTCCTACACGGAGCCCATACATTTTAATCCTGTACGAAAACAGTATTACAAATTAAGCTTTATTGATGAATCGACTTCGGATCTATGATCCAAAGCTCGATACTCTCAACCCTAGTGATAATCCCTACATTCTTTCTGTTTATAAATAAAAATTGATGATTTTTCATACAAATTAATCCTGGTTTTTCCCTTTTGCTCAACTCTTTTACAGAATAAGGCCTCATGCACATGGCCGTTGTGCAGCCGTTCCATGCAATTTGCGGTCCACAATGCACGGGTAACATCCGTGCGGCGGTTGGGACGGATCGAAACCCATTCAACTTGAATGAGTTTGTGATCCATCCGCACCGTAAAACAATAGAACATGTTCTATTTTTTACGGTGCAGAGGCAGGGACAGAAAACCCACGGGAGCACTCCGTAGTTCTTCCGTGGAGTTCCGATCCATGCTTCCGTTCCTCACCGCACCGCATCTCCCAGATTGCAAACCCATGCAAGTGAATGGGTCTGCATCCGTGATGCGGGGTGCACACGGTCGGTATGCACGGCCGTGTATATGGACCCGCTGTTTGCGGGTCGGCTGTAGGCCTAATTAAACAACCTGTTTTGTTAACAGCAGATTAGCCAGAAAACATGGTAGTCAGGAGTCTCAGGACCCTTATTAACTCATTCAGAACAATATTGTTCCTTTTTTAATGGCTTCCCTTAAAAAGCCATAACTTTTTTTTTTTTATGTTTCCATCATCATGAACAATAAAGGCTTATTTGTTGCAGGAAGAGATGAGTTTTTAAACCCATTTAAGGGTACATTTAATAATTTGCATATCTTTTTTTAAGTTTTCTGGAGTGATGTGAAAAGACACAGCTATTCCATGATTTCGTGCTTTTACTGTGTAGTACAAGTAAAATTATTTATTTATATTGTTATATATAGTTATATATAAATATCTGTATTTATAGTGTTCGGCACAATTCTGGCATAAGCTAATATATACATATTGATACTTTTGCACAATAAAAACTCTTTCTTTTGAAAATATTTTATTTTGAAGTTGCCACATTCAAAGACCAATGCCATTTTTACTTTTCTGTCAAAGTAGCTGTGGGAGGGCTCGATTTTTATGGCATGAGTTTTCATTGGTGCCATTTTGTATACAGGCACATCTCAATAAATTAGAATATCATCGAAAAGTTAATTTATTTCAGTAATTCAGTTCACTTCACAGACTGTCACCATTAAAACTTAGCCTTTATTCAATATAGATTAAAAAATACCAATAAGTGCCATATATTAAAAAGGTTAGGGCACTGGAAAGGAAGGAAAAAAAAAAAAACATCTAAACCCTAGTGCTTCCCTATTCTTTATACCCTGCCTAGAACGGAATGGTGGCCCTGATAGGGGCGATCCTATATCGGGAAAAACCTATATGCCCGAGGATGGCCCTGATGAAGAGAACTCCCAGCAACAATGGCTTCTGAAGACTGTGTTTTTATTATTTAATCATAGATAGACTACAAGATTGCAGGACACGTTTCGGCTCGTCCAGCTTTTCTCAACCACACAGTACCAAATGACCAAGCACAATATATAGGTACAAGCTTAACACACCTGATAGTGACATCATCAATTAATCAATAGAGATGTCCCGAACTGTTCGACTGCGAACAGTTCCCTGCGAAAATGTTTGCGTTCGCTTCTGCCAGCGAATGTTCGATTTGCCCTGCATTCTTACATTCAGCTTATCTTCCTACCAAAGCCAAGCATAGTAAATTCAATCTAAAGCTACAATGTCAAAGCAGGAAAAGTATTACCTAGTGTCCTCTGTCCACCCCAACCCTCAAACAAAAAAAAAGTCCTTTCTGAAAATGATATATCATTAATAATCATTTTCTTTTACATTTAACTTAAACCACTCAATTCATGCCAAAAGCCAGGTATGTGCAGGCTGACTATCTATCCATAAGACAGGGTGTCAGCATACCTTACAATGACAATCATGAGCTTTCAAACATAAGTTCTCAATCCAAAAGGAGAGAAATTGCTTAGCATTGGTTGGCTATCTAGAGGGGCCTGGACCCTAGACCATTATCATTAGGGCGACAAAAATTGTAATTTTATATGCCAGCCTAACTCCTCTCTCACTGCCTAAGAGAGCTGCATAAACATTTCCCAACATTTAAAACTCATTTGCATACACATGACCAAGAAATGCTAATGAGCAAAATAGCAGTATCTGCCTTGTTTGTAAACTGAGACACGATTTGCATAGCTTTCCCATAGTCCCATGGTATGCAAATGAGTTTATATGACAAAACAGAATAGAAAGATTATAAAGTTAGTCTTTAAAAAATTGCAAAATCAAAAAAAAACTATGCAGCCTTCCTAATCATTGAGATGAGAGCTAGGTGGCATATAAAAAAAAAAAAAAAAAAAAATGTTGTCACCCTAATGATAATCATCTATGTGCACAGGTCCCCCTAGATACCTAACACTAAACAGACAATTTCTTCTTCTGGGAAAACTGGTTAATACCCAGGCTGCCTTGCTAAGGTATGCTGATGATCTGTCTGTCTGATGGATTGTTGGCCCTGCATATACCTGGTGCTTGGCGGCCATAGGGGAGAACTGTTCTGTGTTGTCCATTAAGTGTTTTATGTAATAATACAAATAATAATAAGATTTTATGATAGGCAGGCTAGGGTAAATGTCTGTAAGTCTGTCTTTGTCTGTTTTATAAAATACAAAGTGACATTAGTTTTTGTAGTCAGCTACCTTACTGTATGTTTGATTGCGTATTACACCTTAAAGGGACAGGCTGTTTTACCCTATAGAAATATATATATGTAAATATATATATTACTGTATTAGGATCCTTGATCTCAGAAAAACTATACTATTATCATCAAACACTGTCTTTGCATAATGTCTATAAAACGTTTTTATTCATAATTTTTGTCCTTTATAAAACAGACAAAGACAAAATTATTATGTTTGCTTGTCAAAGCCAACATATTGTTATTCGATTATTTCAGCTTATTATTGTTAGTATTATTATTATTCTTCTCCGCCCCTGTTTTTCTAAACGCTACTCCTACAGTTTTTGTGCTACAGACCCCAAACTTTCCACACTTTTTCGGCCTATAGCGAAGTACGTTGCTTGTGCTTTATTAAGCTGATCCCACCCTCGGGGCCCCTAGGGCGGGCCCCGAACACCCACTTTTCCTTTTTACTTTGACAGGAAAATTTTCAAATCGCTCCCACTCGCACAATTTTGAAGCTACGCTCCCCAAACTTGGATCACATATTGTTGGTGTCAACCCGAATAAATGGGTAAATTTGAGGGGACACCCCAAAGTGGGCGGAGCTACCAACGGCCAATGAAAATTTAGCAAATTTCTATACGCTACTCCTCCCACAGTTTTAGGATTACCAAACTTTGCACACTTGTTCGGCACATACCCGAATAGGTTGCTTGTGCTTTTAACCGATCCCACCCTCCGGGCCCCTAGGGCGGGCCCCGAAGATCCCATTTTTCCCATAGACTTTCATTGGAAAAATGTAAACTTTTGTCACTCAAACAGCTTTAGAGTTAAAGTCACCAAACTTGGGTCACTTAGTCATGGGGTCAGCCCGAAAATTTTTGGCACATTTTGTGGACCCCACAAAGTGGGCGGGGCCACACAGAACCAATCAAAATCTCCCCATTGACTGTAATGAGACGTTGAAATTGCTACTCCTCCCACATTTTTAGGAGTACAAGTTCCAAACTTTGCAGACTTGGTCGGCACCCACCCGAGTCCCTTGCTTGTGCTTTGTTAACCGATCCCACCCTCCGGGCCCTGGGATGGGCCCACGAAAACCTCTTTTTTCCCATATAGTTTTATTGGAAAAATGCAAACGTTTGTCACTCATACAGCTTCGGAGTGAAACTCACCAAACTTGGGTCACTTAGTCATGGGGTCAACCTGAAAATTTATGTCACAATTTGGGGACATTAAAAAGTGGGCGGAGCTACAAACAACCAATCAGATTTTCCCTATTGACTTCAATAGGAAAACTTTAAAAAGCTACCATTCTCACAGTATTTAAACGAGAATACCCAAACTTGGCACCGTGGGTCATTGGGTGACTGGGGTCAAAATTTTTATAAGTGGGCGGAGTCTAAATCGGCCAATCAAATTTCAGCAATTGGTTTAAATGGGAAAATTTTAAACTGCCGCTGCTCGTAGATCGGTTATTGGCACAGTCTTCAAACTTGGCACAGTTGGTCATTGGAGGACTGGGATTAGAATTCTGAAAAGTGGGCGGGGCCAAAATCAACCAATCAGATTTCTTTGAGTGTGAAAAATGTGAAAATTTGAAAAATTTTAACTTCCAAAAATGCTACAATTCTCAAATTTTTGATGTCAGGGGCTTCAAATTACAGAAATCAGGTGGTAGGTTACGTCCAATTCAAAATTAGAAAAAGTGGGCGGAGCTACAAACAACCAATGAGATTTTCCCTATTGACTTCAATGGGAAAACTTTAAAAAGCTACCATTCTCACAGTATTTAAACGAGAATACCCAAACTTGGCACCGTGGGTCATTGGGTGACTGGGGTCAAAATTTTATAAGTGGGCGGAGTCTAAATCGGCCAATCAAATTTCAGCAATTGGTTTAAATGGGAAAATTTTAAACTGCCAGCTGCTCGTAGACGGTTATTGGCACAGTCTTCAAACTTGGCACAGTTGGTCATTGGAGGACTGGGATTAGAATTCTGAAAAGTGGGCGGGGCCAAAATCAACCAATCAGATTTCTTTGAGTGTAAAAATGTGAAAATTTGAAAAATTTTAACTTCCAAAAATGCTGCAATTCTCAAATTTTTGATGTCAGGGGCTTCAAATTTCAGAAATCAGGTGGTAGGTTATGTCCAATTCAAAATTGGAAAAAGTGGGCGGAGCTAACTACAACCAATCAGATTTTCCCTATTGACTTCAATGGGAAAACTTTAAAAAGCTGCCATTTTCACAGTATTTAAATGAGAATACCCAAACTTGGCACCGTGGGTCATCGGGGTCAAAATTGTTAAAAGTGGGCGGAGTCTATATCAGCCAATCAAATTTTAGCAATTGGTTTAAATGGGAAAATGTAAAACTGCCGCAGCTCGTAGCCTGTTATTGGCACAGACTTCAAACTTGGCACAATTAGTCACTTGAGGACTGGCAATAAAATTCAAGAAAGTAGGTGGAGCCACAAACAGCCAATCATATTCCAAGCCAACATCCTGTGGTTTCTTCAGAAACAGCACTTCCTAGTTATTATTGTTGTTGTTTGTATTACTACATAAAACATCCAATTACCAACACAGAACAGTTCTCCCCTATGGCCGCCGAGCACCAGGTATATGCTGGACCAACAATCCATCAGACAGACAGGTCATCAGCATACCTTAGCAAGGCAGTCTGGGTTTTAACCAGTTTTTCCAAAAGGAAAATTGTCTGTTTAGTGTTCGGTATCTAGGGGGACCTGTGCGCATAGATGATCATCATTAGGGTGACAACATTTTTTTATTTATTTTTTTAATATGCCACCTAGCTCTCATCTCAATGATTAGGAAGGCTGCATAGTTTTTTTTTGATTTTGCAATTGTTTAAAGACTAACTTTATAATCTTTCTATTCTGTTTTGTCATATAAACTCATTTGCATACCATGGGACTATGGGAAAGCTATGCAAATCGTGTTTCAGTTTACAAACAAGGCAGATACTGCTATATTGCTCATTAGCATTTCTTGGCCATGTGTATGCAAATGAGTTTTAAATGTTGCAGCCTTCCTAATCATTGAGATGAGAGCTAGGTGGCATATTAAAAAAAAATAAAAAAATGTTGTCACCCTAATGATGATCATCTATGCGCACAGGTCCGCCTAGATACCTAACCCTAAACAGACAATTTTCCTTTTGGAAAAACTGGTTAAAACCCAGACTGCCTTGCTAAGGTAATGCTGATGATCTGTCTGATGGATTGTTGGCCCTGCATATACCTGGTGCTTGGCGGCCATAGGGGAGAACTGTTCTATGTTGTCCATTAAACGTTTTATGTAATAATACAAACAACAACAATAATAATTTTGTCTTTGTCTGTTTTATAAAGTACAAAAATTATGACCAAGAACGTTTTATATACATTATGCAAATACAGTGTTTGATGATAATAGCATAGTTTTTCTGAGATCAAGCATCCTAATACAGAACTATATATATATAGATATATTTCTATAGGGTAAAACAGCCTGTCCCTTTAAGGTATAATACTCAATCAAACATACAGTAAGGTAGCTGACTAAAAAACTAATGTAACTTTGTATTTTATAAAATAGACAAAGACAGACATTTACCCTAGCCTGCCTATCATAAAATCTTATTATTATTTGTATTATTACATAAAACACTTAATGGACAACACAGAACAGTTCTCCCCTATGGCCGCCAAGCACCAGGTATATGCAGGGCCAACAATCCATCAGACAGACAGACCATCAGCATACCTTAGCAAGGCAGCCTGGGGTTTAACCAGTTTTCCCAGAAGGGAAATTGTCTGTTTAGTGTTAGGTATCTAGGGGGACCTGTGCACATAGATGATTATCATTAGGGTGACAACATTTTTTTTTTTTTTTTTATATGCCACCTAGCTCTCATCTCAATGATTAGGAAGGCTGCACAGTTTTTTTTTTATTTTGCAATTTTTTAAAGACTAACTTTATAATCTTTCTATTCTGTTTTGTCATATAAACTCATTTGCATACCATGGGACTATGGGAAAGCTATGCAAATCGTGTTTCAGTTTACAAACAAGGCAGATACTGCTATATTGCTCATTAGCATTTCTTGGTCATGTGTATGCAAATGAGATTTAAATGTTGGGAAATGTTTATGCAGCTCTCTTAGGCAGTGAGAGAGGAGTTAGGCTGGCATATAAAATTACAATTTTTGTCGCCCTAATGATAATGGTCTAGGGTCCAGGCCCCTCTAGATAGCCAACCAAAGCTAACCAATTTCTCTCCTTTTGGATTGAGAATTTATGTTTGTTTGTCTAAATTGCTCAAACCTGTCATTGTAAGGTATGCTGACACCCTGTCTTATGGATAGATAGTCAGCCTGCACATACCTGGCTTTTGACATGGTGTAGAGTGATTTTTTTTATTTTACAAGTAATTAAAGTATGTTAAATAACTATATTAGCATTTAAAAGTAGGTTAGAAAATAAAGTGTTAGAGTAGATTTAGATGTCATAAAATAGGTTAGCTAGAATGAGTCACTATAGGTTTTAATATTCGCCTGCCAATAGAGGTCTATTGCGGTTCGCGAACATTTGAGTAAGTTCGGGTTCGTTGTTCGCGAACAGAAAATTTTATGTTCGCGACATCTCTATTAATCAAATAAACAGACAGGAAGTGACATTGCATAGGAAAACAAAAAAGGTGGTTCTACCAGATCTAAGACGTTTTTATCCTGGATATTGGAGATTAATATGATATGGTAGTCTGTAAGGAAGAGATCAAATGAAAATTAAAAACACATAATTTCATAGTCCCGATTGAGACCTCTGGGTTGTAAGGTATCTAAACTGTGGATCCAGAAGGCCTCCTTCCTTAGCAATGCCTTCTTGATGTCTCCACCCCTCCTGGGTTGGTGTACTCATTCCAGAACCTGGTATTTCAACTGTGAGATGGAGTGATTGTGATTGTGAAAATGGAATGGTATGGGTAATAAGAGATTCTTTTTACGTATTGCGGACTTGTGTTTGCTGATGCGGTCTTTGGCGGACTGTATGGTTTCTCCTATATAGAGAAGGCCACAGGGGCACTTAATTAAGTAGATCAGGTTCGAACTATCACAGGTATAGAAACCATTAACTCTATAGGGTTTACCTGTATATGGGTGGTAGAAGAATTGTCCCTTAATAACATTGGAACACTGCGTGCAGTGAAAGCATGAGTATGCTCCTGGTTTCTGCTGGGTAAGAGTTCTCTGTATGGGTTGTTTCCTCATACTGCCAATATCGGCATGTACAAGTTGATCTCTCAGACTGGGACTGCGTTTATTGCAGATCAACGGGGGGTTATTGAATTCTTCTACCATGGGGTATGCCTTTTGCAGTATGTGCCAATGTTTGCGTTAGTGATGAGCGGCAGGGGCAATATTCGAATTTGCGATATTTTGCGAATATTTGGGCGAATATTCCCCATATATTCGAAAATTTGCAAATTCGTAATCTCCAGTCATTATTTTCTTGAGTGCGAAAATTCGCATGAAAATTTGCATACATTTGCATAAAAAATTGCATAAAATTTGCATACAAATTCGCATAAACTGGTATTTAAAAGGTATCAAAATTTTAATTTGCATAAAAAAATTTGCATAAAAATGAATATTCGCAATTGCGAATATATTTTGCGATATTCTAAATATTCGCAAATTCTCGAAGTGCCGATATTTGCGATTAAAATTCGCAATTCGAAAATTCGTGATCAACACTAGTTTGCGTATGATGTTATCGAAATAGTGGTTGTAGGGATGAAATTTGTGTACAAAAAGCTAATCGATTTTTATTCTTTCTTCTGCTTTGTTTTTGTGTTGCAGCTACATCCTCTGATTGTAGTGAAATCTGTCTCCTGAGACGGACAGGAATAGTATCCTACACTATCAGAGTGCCCACCCCCCCTCTTTGAAGAAAGCCATCCCCAAGTCCCAGTACTTACGGGTTAAAAGAATAGTAACGGATCCCACACAACAAACTACCAGGATAGAAGAAATGACATCCAGGTTTATAGATAGAGGTTATCCTGAGGAGGTATTAGCAGTGGCCAGTTCAAAGGAGTTGGTCAAACTTCCATTAATTCGCAATACGGCTCTCGGAGAGGCATACAGAAGTTGTACCCACTCTATATAGTGATGTCCAAAGCCTATTCTTTCAAGCACTAGACATAGGTATCGCCATTCCACACTGTCAAATGCTTTGGCCGCATCGAGAGATGCGCCCGCCACATTCGAGGTATGGACCTGGCTCGCCTGAATGTTCAGAAATAGTCTTCTGACATTCACTGCAGTGGAAGCATTCAGCATGAAACCAGTGTGGTCCGGGTGAATAGGTGATGTAATAACCTGATTCAGTCCGTTTGCCATCACTTTTGCCAGCAATTTCACGTCTGTCTGAAGGAGCGAGATAGGTCTATAAGAATCTGCCTCCTTGTCGTCCTTACCAGGCTTCGTAATGAGTACAATTATAACCTCATTCATCGAGGCAGGCAAGCGACCCACTTCTTTCGCCTCCTTGCAAACCTACAACAACTGTGGTAGAAATATGGATGCATATTGTTTATACAGTTCAGTAGGTAGGCCATTCCTCCCTGGCGCCTTATTATTAGACACAGTTCCTAGTGCGTCCTCCAGCTCTTTAACAGTTATCGGGGCATCTAACATTATCTTTTTGCTCTGCCGATAGGGTACGTAGCGGCAGCTGCAGTAAAAAGTCTCGGATCTCGGCCTCTGAAGCGGTTGTTTTGGACTGATATAATAAAGAGTAGAAGGACTGCATAATATTAACTATCGCTTCAGGGTCATCTCTTATTACTCCATCTGAATCCATGAGCACCGCTATATATGATGTTTGGTGCTGAGCTCCTCCTCATAATAGGACTGCTTTTGAAAGAAGCGCTTATTCTTTGCATTTTGCATTAACTTGTCATTTCATTTCTGCTGTGCATCCTTCCACCTTGTCTCAGTGTCTGCTGTTGGAGCAGCGGCATGCGCTGCCTCCAAGAGCCCCACCTCAGAAGTCAATTTTTGTACCGTTAATCTGGTTTAGTTTTTTTTAGCGCTAATATCTGCTATCAACAGCCCCCTCAAATAGGCTTTTATGGTGTCCAATACCACAAGTTTAGATGCTGTCGGGAGGTTAAAGTAAAAAAAATTCCTTCAATTTGTCACCTATGCCCCCCAGATCCGGTAGCACCTGTAACCAATGCGGATTTAACGCCCATATATTTCCCCATATTCTGGACGGCTGGAAATCAGCCGTCGCCAGAACCCGCGAGTGTTCCGAATGTCTGCGTGGCAGGTACTGCACATTCCGGAGGAAGCACCCCATACTGGCATTCCCCAAAATGAGGTCAATTCGTGACAAAGAGTTATAGGTAGAGGAGACACAGGAATATTGTTTCGTCGACAGATTTTTCAACCGCCAGAAATCTAACAGAAGGGACTCCTGTAGGAGCTTTCCAAATGGGGTGAGGTCACTCCCAAGAGAATTAGGGCCTCCTCCCATCTTGTCTATCGCAGGGTCAATAATACTGTTAAAGTCTCCCATAACTATGACTGGAACGTCCTGCAGATCTGCCGAAATAGGCCAATATAGACTTAAGCACTTGTGGGGAGTATGACGGTGGGATGTACACCCCTATTATCACACACGGGTAGTATAAAGAGTGCAATGCAGGCAGACATATCTCCCTTCTCTGTCTATCTTATACGAGATGCAAGTAAAAGCTATTGATTTATGCACTAAAATGCTTACGCCTCTCGCATACGTAGAGTACGTAGCATGGTAACACTGCGCAGCCCAATGTGAACTGAGCAGTTTAGTTTGGTCCTCCAGTAAGTATGTTTCTTGGATGCAACATATCACAGGATGGTACTGTTTGACACTGTATAAAATAGCCCGCCTTTTGTTACTATCCTTCACTCCCCTAGTGTTCAAGCTGAGAAAATGAATTATTCCTGCCATGATAACAGTTTAAATATTAGGGCCTTGATATGGATACGGTCCGGAGTGCCTATTGCTAAAGGGCACAGTATACTCCCTAGAGCATGTACCGGGACTCTGGCTTCTGAACATTGAGAGAACATGGTCACAGTTAACATACCCAAACTAACTAAAGAGAAAGAAACTCGCAACAGCTTGGCCCCACCAAATACACCCGAGTTACCAGGCTAGTGGAAAGAAAAAAGCACCCGGCCTCGAGGCCAGGCACCAGTGGTGTACCTGTTAACCCTAAACGCAGGGTGGAGTTAGGAAAATATATAACTGTACAAAAACAGAGAACAGTTTTTACCGCAAGTGGAAAAAATGCAGTGTATGCAACACACGCCCACACCTCCTGCACCTTAAGAACAAAAAGTATTGAACCCAATGTAAGATGACCCCACCATTTTAAAATTAGAGGAGCCATACTGCTCCACACCTCGCAAACCACCTAAAAGCTCACCAGCCATATTGTCACGCATGCTGACTGACATACCACATGCCCTCAATATTGAATACGTGGGATATCACCACGTCCTCCCGCCATCAGTTTAAATCTGCTGCCAATTGCCACTCATGTCAGTCCAACCATGTCATTGCCTCCTCAAGGTTGTCGTGGAAAGTCGTAGTCCCCATGGCCACTATCTGCAGCTTGCCATGGTAGATCATGGAATATGCAACATTCAGGGAACGCAGATGTTTCTTTATATCCAAAAATTCGCTCTCCTTTGTTGCACTTCTTGGGAGAAGTCTGGATATAGCGACACCTTCTGTCCATCAATAGTAAGATCCGACAACTCTCTAGCTTTCCTCAAAATAATGTCACGGTCTCTGTAGTGCAATAATTTAACCAGGACAGGTCTCGGAGGTGCCCCCAGTGGCAATGGTCAGGTAGGAACTCTATGAGCACGTTCTACAGCAAAAACTGCGTTAGCACATCCGCACCGAATTTGTTTTTGAGCCGGGTTTAAAAAAAGTCAGCTGGGTGATTCCCTTCAGCTTTTTCAGGTATTCCCACCATTCTAATATTATTTCAGCGGGCCCCATTTTCAAGGTCGTCTTGCTTGGCGGCAATGGCATCCACCCGTCTGGCATACTATCTCATATCTCGTTTCAGAGGGGGTAGGGTATCCTCAACCACACCCATTCTGTCTTCCAAGGCCGTGGTGCGCTCCGCCAACTTTCTCAAATCATGACGTACAATAGTGACATCCTTTTTAATGGCCCCCACTTGTTCAGTGAGCGTATTAAGTGATTTGCCACAGTTTGTTATGGCTAGCATGACGTCTTTCAGAGTAGGCTCGTCTGGGTCAGACTCTACAGCCCCCTTAGTGGTATCTGTGTCATCAGGGCACAGTGGAGTAAACTTATTATGTCGGGCTACAGGCCCCTCAATCGGCTCCTTCAGTTCAGGATCAGAGTCCATATGCACATCCCCCTTAGCAGTTACTTGCCTCTTTTGGGCGTTCTTGCTCATCGCTGCTGTAGAGGTTCTGGCAAACTTCTCCTGTTTGGCTGCTGCATCACGCTGCATCTCCGCCGTCTGGCATTGGCGGCCTGGAGTTGCCCGCACCGGCACCATCTTGGATTTCTCTCTCCGCTGCTTTACATCTTTTTTAAGCTTCATGGCCACAGGAAAACCACTCTGGCAAAATCCGGAGGTAAGGCAGGGGGTTAGGGAGTCCACCGGGGTCAGTTATGTCCGGAGCAATATGGGTTTCAGGATGCTTTCACAGTATGGTGCAGAGGAGCTTGGCCGGCCCGCTACCACTCACATGTCCTGCTTAGCTCTACCCCATCATTTGCAAATTTTATAGAAACCTGCCACTTACATGATTTGCATAACTTTATGATTTGTCCTTTTTGGTGTTGCAATTTCATTTTTGAGGATGAGGCCGTCGCGAGCATCTTGATTGAAGAAACTGTGCAAAATCTTGTGCAGTGATGTGATGACGTCACCACATCATCACATTGGCTGGGTGTGGTGACGACACCGCACACAAGATTTTGCCCAGTTTTTTCAATCAAGATGGCTGCAACGGCCTCACCACACACAAGTGGATGAGGTGACCGCCATTTTATTAAAAATTGATTTGCTACCATGAAGAGCAAGGAAATTCAGCTTTATGGCAAATCAACTTTTTCTTGAAATTTGGATCGAAGTCAATTCATTTCACTTCGACTCGCTCAACATTAGTGGTAACAGCAGGAACAGTGGACAGTTTTAAAAAACAAAACAAGCTTAAGTGATTTCTTAGAAGTAAATAATATGAATGTTTTTGCAAATGTGAAGGTCTGGCTTCCCACTAGCCTTCCCTTTAAGGGGTTGTCCAACTTAGGAACTGACTACCCCAGTAGTACCTTGGAAGGTGTGCCATACCAGCAACACTGGCCCATTCCCCATCCACTTCTGATCTTGGCCAGGAAAAAAGTGGCTTATTCCTATGATCATTATAAGATGAAGAGAAGACCACGGCACTCACAATAGCTTCAGAGTTTTATTCACCAACTGTGCAACGTTTTGACTCCTAAGAGTCTTTGCTTCAGAAAGACTCTTGAGAGTGGAAACGTCGCACAGTTGGTGAATAAAGCTCTGAAGCTATTGTGAAGACACTGAGTGCCGTGGTCTTCTCTTCATCTTATAACTATTTCGAACCTGACAGGCTAGGGCTCAACAACGCTGGAACCGCCACCGCTAGGATCTACTAAAGGGGATCAGTAAGTAATGCTGTCTCTCCTTTAGACTTTCTTTTATTCCCATGATCACTACAACCAATCACTGACCTCAGTAGTCACGTGTTTGAATGGCAACCACTAGAGATGTACCAGCAACGTGTTATTCATGCACATGAAACCGCTGATGCCTGTTTGTCTGCAGCGGTTATAGAATCAAGCCACTTCTGGTCTGGCCAGAACAGGAAACGGCAGGGAATAGAACAGCAGTGTTGGAAGGGCCAGACTGGTTTGACAGAGAGGGAAGAGGCTCTGGTGTGGCATTATGATGCCAAAGGCTCATAAGCCTGTCATAAATTTACCCCTGTTGGAGGCTTAGTTGTCAGTGTTGGAGTCTTAGTTGTCAGTCTCAATGACAGGTAATAATGCTTTGGTATTCTGAGATTACAAAACCATTGTAGAAGGGATCAAATGAAGCAAATTTCCCTTGTGGGGCTAAAAAAAAAAAGTTTATAAAGTTTAATAAAGTGTGCACCATAAGTATTCTTGTTTTAAAATCAAGTGGTGGATAAGGAAGAGTGAGCACTACTATGATTACTGGAGCTAAATAGGTACTAAA
>CM065590.1:588605553-588742876 GCA_033119425.1 Bufotes viridis
TATGGGTGATCTGTGGGTGACACTGTTATGGGGGATCTGTGGATGACACTGTTATAGAGGATCTGTGGATGACACTTTTATGGGGGATCTGTGGATGTCACACTGTTATGGGGATCTGTGGATGACACTGTTATGGAAGGGAACTGTAGATGACACACTGTTATGGGGGATCTGTGGATGACACACTGTTATGGGGGATCTGTGGATGACACACTGTTATGGGGGATCTGTGGATGACACTGTTATGGGGGATCTGTGGATGACACTGTTATGGGGGATCTGTGGATGGCACTGTTATGGAGAATCTGTGGATAACACTGTTATGGGGGACCTGTGGATGACACTGTTATGGGGATCTGTGAATGACACTGTTATGGGGGATCTGTAGATTACACTGTTATGGGGGATCTGTGGATGACACCTATAGGGGGATCTGTAGATGACACTGCTATGGAGGATCTGTGGATGACACACTGTTATGGAGAATCTGTGGATGACATACTGTTATGGGGGAATCTGTGGATGACACACTGTTATAGAGGATCTGTGGATGACACACCGTTATGGGGATCTGTGGATGACACACTGTTATGGGGGATCTGTGGATGACATAATGTTATGGTGGAATCTGTGGATGACACACTGTTATGGGGGGATGTGTGGATGACATACTGTTATAGAGGATCTGTGGATGACACTGTTATGGAGGATCTGTGGATGTCACACTGTTATGGATGATCTGTGGGTGACACTGTTATGGGGGATCTGTGGATGACACTGTTATAGAGGATCTGTGGATGACACTTTTATGGGGGATCTGTGGATGTCACACTGTTATGGGGATCTGTGGATGACACTGTTATGGAAGGGAACTGTAGATGACACACTGTTATGGGGGATCTGTGGATGACACTGTTATGGGGGATCTGTGGATGGCACTGTTATGGAGAATCTGTGGATGACACTGTTATGGGGGATCTGTGGAGGACACTGTTATGGGGTATCTGTGGATGACATACTGTTATGGAGGATCTGTGGATGACATACTGTTATAGAGGATCTGTTAATGACACTGTTATGGGGGATCTGTGGATGACACTGTTATGGAGGATCTGTGGATGTCACACTGTTATGGGTGATCTGTGGGTGACACTGTTATGGGGGATCTGTGGATGACACTGTTATAGAGGATCTGTGGATGACACTTTTATGGGGGATCTGTGGATGTCACACTGTTATGGGGATCTGTGGATGACACTGTTATGGAAGGGAACTGTAGATGACACACTGTTATGGAGGGGATCTGTGGATGACACACTGTTATGGGGGATCTGTGGATGACACACTGTTATAGAGGATCTGTGGCTTACACTGTTATGGGTGATCTGTGGATGACACTGTTATGGGGGATCTGTGGATGACACTGTTATGGGGGATCTTTGGATGACACACTGTTATAGAGGATCTGTGGGGACACTGTTATGGGGGATCTGTGGATGACACTGTTATGGGGGATCTGTGGATGACACTGTTATGTGGGATCTGTGGATGACACTGTTATGGGGGATCTTTGGATGACACACTGTTATAGAGGATCTGTGGGGACACTGTTATGGGGGATCTGTGGATGACACTGTTATGGGGGATCTGTGGATGACACTGTTATGGGGGATCTGGCAGTGATACGGCCACAATGCGTGACATAGCTTTACGGATTCATTTATTGGCAGTCCTGTTCTGCTCCCCCAAGTACTGAAAAAAAAGAAAAAAAAAAAAAAGACCCTGCTAATTTGCCCCCCCCCCCCATTAACAATGCAGACCACCTAAACATTGTTGTTTTCATTAGTTCAACTAGAGCCATCTATGGCCCAGACAGCCATGTGGCAATTGAACACAGCACGGCCATGTCACAAGCACCACAAAAGCATGTCGTTTGGTTGTGCCCTGCAGTCACAGGGAGCTCACAGGACACAAGAAGCTCACACAGTTGGGTTACACAGGGGGGGCACAGGAAGCACACACAGAGGGGGTACAGGGAGCTCACACAGTAGGGGCACAGAGAATGCACACAGTGGGCACAGGGAGCTCACACAGAGGGGGCACAGGAAGCACACACATCGGGCACAGGGATAACACACAGGGAGCACACAAAGAGGGCACAGGGATCACACACAGGGAGCACACAAAGAGGGCACAGGAAGCACACACAGCAGGCTCACACAGGGGGGCACAGCACAGGAAGCACAGACAGAGAGCACACACAGTGGGCACAGGGAGTGCACAGGAGGGGACACAGGGACCACACAGGAGGGGGCACAGGGGAAACACAGAGCTGACAGTGGTAACTCACAGGTCAGTGACCATCAGTACTTGAGGGCAGTGCAAGGCTGCTACAATGAGAGTGTGGGAATTGTATACAGTATGTGTTGTTTCTAATGTTGTTTCTTTTCCCTGTTGTTATCCTAGGTGTCAGTGGTGTTGACAAATGCTCCCATTGCCCTACTCATTACCTAGGGCTTCCATCAGGGTAAGCGAGGGACGAGGCACGTGATCAGCGTATGGATTAGCAGCCCGTCTAGCGATGTCAGGGCAGCCAGGTGTCAGTGCTAGGTGAGTTAGGGGTCACCACTCTTCCCCCTCCCTAGTAAAAGGGCAACCTCCTTCCCTCCTCTCTGCCCTGCACGTCTGTTACCTGCCATATCAGACGTGATACTCACCCGGTAATCTCCATGCACGGAACGAGTCAAGGTCGGCTCTTCTCACATGGGAAATAAGATGAATGAAGTTCCAGCACCGGACAAATCATTTGTTACTTATCTTTATTTGTCATTTAGCATCTAGTCAGGTTAACATGTTTCAAACTTCTATGTTCTTAATCATAACCTCAAGATGTTTTCTGCTCTTGGGAGGTGGGGTTTAAGTGTCTTCTCCTCCCATGAACAGTTGAATCAAAGGGCAATTAGCACTAATGAATGATCAGGGGAGGGGGGAAAAAAAAACAATCCAAAAGAAACCCAGGCTAAGCACTCCAAACCCAACATTAGTAAGACCGGTTTTATAAAATCCGTGAATAAAAGTACATAAACTTGTTACAAAGAAACATAAGTCTAAAGGTCCTGTCAGTGATGTAAAACAAATCCTATTTTATTTTCATATATATACAGGGAGTTTTCAAACTTGGTCATTTGTATCACAAACTTGCAGGTTTTACAGGGTTGTCCCCCACATTTGGTGACTCCCTTGTATTTTAACCAATTTTTTTGGATTTTTGTGGGGGTATAAAAAAACATTGATGGTGACAGAGTATTAGCTAAAGTCTTGGATCTCCTTGGGACAATCCAACACCCATTTTTCAGGGTATCATACAAGATCTTATCATCATAAAGTATAGGTCGGCATCTTCTAATTACTGTATCTCAGAAAACTGCCTACTATAACTCAAAACTAGTGTTGGCTTATTTATTTTCCCCATATTTTTTTATTTTTGTTATATTCCTTATTTTTATGATCCTGTGTGATATGGGGATTTGCAATTTTAAACAATAATTCTTTTCTACATTTTTGATTTGTTATATTATAGTCCCTGGTGAGCATCCAAGTGGGGTAGCCCCTTTCCTTGAGGCGATTCCAAATAATTTCACACTGTTGTAAGAAAGCCCCTTCAGTACTGCAATTTCTTCTCGACCGTGTGAACTCTCCTATCGGTATGGCCTTAATTGTATGTCCAGGATGGTGACTGTTGGCCTTTAAAATGGTGTTGCCGACAATCCGGTCAGGTATTCCTGTCAATTTGAGGCCCAAAAACTTGAATGTCCCTGGATCCGTGTGGTGTGTAAATCTAAGGTTATATGGATTGCTGTTGGCATAATCCACAAAGTAAGGTATGGCAGATACATCGGCTCCCCATATGATAAGCAGTAAAGAAATGAGTGAGAGCAGCACACATAGACCTCTCAGAGCAATGTCGATGGAAATGCAAAGGCTGTGCCAAAAAATCCCAGATCCAAGGTGGTCAATACATAGATAGTAGAAAGCAAGGGCTACAACAGCATCTCCAAATTTCTTCTTTATTCAAAACTCCATAGCAATGTGTACAGAAATGCAACGTTTCGGCTACAATCAGCCTTTGTCAAGCATACATTCAAAGTGATCACTCAGACATATAAATAGTAAAAACACATACCTGCTCCCTAGTACATGTCACCAATCATATGCAGAGAAGTGAACATCATTATACTTGGACCAATCACATAATCGAGTCACTTCAATACCTACTTTGCATATCCCATTTCAGCTTGTGAAGCTCACCTGTATACCAGTGTCATACTGATGGCTATCCCACATTCCGCGTCCTTCTCATTAGACTGCGCATGTTCTGCAGCGTTTCCAACTGTGATCAAGCGAGAATGGGTGTGAAACCGCGGTCATGTGTGCCGCCCAACCTCTCACAAAGATACCCGCGGACATACAAACAGCAGCGTGACGCTTGCAGTGTCAGTGACCAGATCCGGCCCCTGTGCTGACATCAGCACAGATGTGCAGATCACATGTCTATTGAGCAAAGTAACGCCCATATTCTTTGAACATTACAGCGTCCTGCTGCCTTGGAAACATCTCTTGCATGGCTGAAACATGTTACATTATGTTGCGATCTCATATAGATGTAGCGGGCGAGATATCCAGTAATTATCAGTGACACCTTTAAACAACTGAGCACCAATGTCATCATGAACATATATACAGTAGTGATCTCAATATCGCAGCTCATGTAAATAGAATTAACAGCTCCTGTAGATCCTAACCAGTGTATATAAAGATAAACCGGACAATATGATATTGTAACTACATAGCTACATCAGATATATGGCCAAGACACTTCATCCATCCAAAATTCCATATTGGGGCAGGCATGGAAATAAAATATGAACTATAAAAACATTCAAAAATGTATCCCCCTGTATCAGATGAAAACCTAATTGATCCCTGTAACATTGAACTCCAAATTGAGCCCATAAGGCTGCAGGGACCTTAGGGTATATATCCATTTCAATTCTTACTTCCTCAGGAGTATATCCTTATCCCCGCCCCTTTTGAGGGTACCAACAGAATCTATCACTCGAAAACGCAACTGATTGACAGAGTGTCCGGCCTCAATAAAAAGTTTACCCACCGGTTTGTCAAGGCTGGCTTTTTGGATTGTGCTCTTGTGCTTTTCTCAGAATCCTGGCGATGTCACCGCTGTTCCGACCATAGATGGATACAAAAGGAATCCTTTGTGCAGTTTCAACACCAGGTGGTTTATGGAGTACGGCCTCTCTGTCAACAAGTTATATCCTCTCTTTAGTTCTATTAACGAGATTCTTCGGGTAGCCCCTTTCAATAAACTTCTCACACATCGCATCAACCCTCCACGGAAAAATGTGGTCATCGGATACAATCCTTCTGACTCTTAATAATTGACTCCAAGGTAAGGAGTTCAACATTCGACGAGGTTGGTAACTGTCATGTGTGAGAAAAGTGTTTCTATCAGTGGGCTTTTGGTGAAGATCAGTTTTGATTTCACCATCCATCACATAAACCCTTACATCAAGGAATTGAAACTCCTTATCAGATGAGGTAACCGCAAATTGCAAACCCGGAACGCCTACGTTCAAGTGTTCGTGAAAATCTCCCAATTCGTCACCTGTTCCAGTCCAGATCATGAAAATATCGTCGATATATTGACCCTCCCAAAATATTGGGATCGATAAACCAGTCTGTCCTCCACCTCCGCCATAAAGATGTTAGCGTAGGAGTGATTCTGGAGGAGGCTATGCAAGAAGCGATCATTGATGATGATTTACATGAATATTTTAGTTAGCCATCCAGTCACTCCTATGTTATACATACTCAAAAAAATACATAAAAGACTGGACAACTCGCCTGGCCGACCCATTTCAATATTCCTCGATGGGCTGTTGCGGATCCATGCGACCACTGCTCCCAGCTATGTCAAAGATAAAGGCCATTATTTGTTGAAATTACGAGAGTTGCGGTTACCGGTCAAATTTTGCTTGTCAGTTTTGACGTAGTCTCTCTGTATACATCCATAGATCATGCTTATGGTTTAATTGTCGTCGATGTGGCTCTGGCCGGCACAAGTCTCTCCCCGGCGCGAACCGGTTTGTCCTCCGCCTCCTGGAGGTGGTACTGAGGAGGAATTATTTAATCTTTAGGGACACCTTCTACCAACAAAAGTGAGGTGTGGCCATGGGGTCTAATGTGGCCCCCACCTACGCTAACATTTTTATGGTGGAGGTATTTTGGGAGGTTCCTGTGTTGGTCGCCCTACGTAGGTGTTCCGGGTTTGCAATTTACGGTTACCTCATCTGATAAGGAGTTTCAATTCCTTGATGTAAGGGTTTATGTGATGGATGGTGAATTCAAAACTGATCTTCACCAAAAGCCCACTGATAGAAACACTCTTCTCACACATGACAGTTACCACCCTTGTCGAATGTTGAACTCCTTAACTGGGAGTCAATTATTAAGAGTCAGAAGGATTGTATCCGATGACCACAATTTTCTGCGGAGGGTTGATGCGATGTGTGAGAAGTTTATTGAAAGGGGCTACCCGAAGAATCTCCTTAATAGAACTAAAGAGAGGATATCGCTTGTTGACAGAGAGTCCGTACTCCATAAACCACCTGGTGTTGAAACTACACAATACGCAAAGGATTCCTTTTGTATCCATCTATGGTCTATGGTCTAACAGCGGTGACATTGCCAGGATTCTGAAAAAAGAATGGCATGTGCTACAAAGGGGTTTACCTGAGATAAAAGAATTTAATGTCCCCCCATTGATGGCATACAGAAGAAACACCAACTTACGTGACAGACTGGTGAAGACAGATGTTGGCAGTCCACGTATGGGTGATCAAATGCTCTTGGCTGCATGAAAAAATGGGACTTTTCCATGTTTAGCTTGCTGCAATTGTAGCGATGTATTGAAAGGAGATTATTTTTTTTTTGCCCCTACAATGGCAAGAAATATAAGATCAATGGGTTCTTTATGTGTAGATCCAGGGACGTTATCTATATGATCCAATGTCCCTGTAGTCTCATTTATGTGGGTGAGACCACAATGGAGATTAGAGAACGTATTAACAAGCACAAGAGCACGATCTGAAAAGCCAGTCTTAACAAACATTTTGTTGAGGCCGGACACTCTATAAGTTGTGTTTTCGAGTGATAGATTCTGTTGGTACCCTCAGGAGGGGCGGGGATTAGGATATACTCCTGAGGAAGAAAATTGTTGGCCCCACCCATCCTTATAAGCCCCTCCTACATATAGTAAGCTACTCCCAACAAACAATGCACAGCTGAAATTATATTGTTGAGGTTGAAGGTAAGAGTCTTACCCTCATCCTACATAGACACACTGTACTCAATACTCAGGGGGTTGACATATTGCTCCTGTACTCACACTGTCTCCCACATAGCTCAGTGGCAGGAGCTGTTGCAGTTTCTCTTCCTCCCTCCTAGTCCTGAAGGCGTCAAAAGAGGAGTAGAGTAGGAGGAAGATGTGTAGGTCCAGGTGGGGGCCCGGCTCTACACATCTTACAGAGAGGTGAGGGCCAGTCCTGGCTGCAGTGCCTCCTTCACATTATACAAAAGACAACAGCAGGCTACAGCCAGGAAGCTCCTCCCCTCTCCTCCTTCCCCAGATCCTGCTCAATGCCTGTGGTTCCCCCCTCCATCTGCCACCCGTCATCTCCCAGCTCTGAATTCTCCTTCTGCAAATGGCAGGGGAGCAGCCGTAGCATCTCCTCTTCTACATAGCGCCACATACCTCCTATATCCAGTGATGTCACCTTTGATGTAGACGTTCTCTTTCCTCAGCTTCTCCATTAAGACCAGACCGCCATGATGATTTTTCAGCCATCTCCAGTCTCTGCAGAGATTGACAAATGGACATTAGTTTCCCACTTTTCCATCATCTTCATATCTTCTGAACACACCACCCTGCCACCCCAAATCCTATGCACGCTGTGTTCCCCAATACTATACTGCAGAAACTGTCCCCTGAAAAATATATGTATCACACAGATAGTGGCCCCTTCAGCAATTATTGGCACACAGTGCTCTAAAAAAGTAGCTATGCCCAGTACATGGTATCCCGGACACTAATAGTATAAACATAATGTCCCCAAAAGTAATTGTGCTAAGCTGATACTGTGCCAGGGTGCCCACCAAAATAGCAGTGCTCCCCAAAATGCCACAATAGAAATAATTCTCTGCCAGAGCACACTTAGTAGTAATAATGCCCCCATAGTGCCCATACTAGTAATCATGCTCCCTATAGCCCCCCAGTAGTAGTAGTAAAGCTCACCATAATGCCCCCTTGTAGTAATACTTTTCCTTATAATATGCCAATAAAAGAAATACCCCCAATTAGTGTCCACAGTTCAGCTAATGTCCCCATAATATATGCCACTATAAAATACACCTATACAGTGTCCCAGTAAAAGCTCCCATGTTGCTCCTTTCCCCCTTCCCCATATTGCCCCCATGATGTGCCAGTATAAAATACCCCATCTTAGTCCCATTGTGCTCCTCTCCCTATTCCCCAAAGTGCCCCCCATTTTTTGCCAGTAACAAAATTCCCCTTTTTAGTGCCCCCAGAAGATGCCCCTATAGTACTCCTCTTCCCCATAATGTGCCAGTAAAAAATGACCCTTCCTAGTGCCCGCCAAAAAATCCCCCTGCTTAGTGCTACCAGGTGCCACCAAAATGTGCCACTAGAAATTCCCCTTCTTAATGCCACAAGATTCCCCTATAGTTCTCTCTCCCATATAGTGCCCCCATAATGTGCCAGTTAAAAATGTCTTTTCTTAATGCCACCAGATGCCCCATAGTGCTGCTCTTCCCTATTGTGTCTCCCATGTGCCAGTAAAAAAAAAAAAAACTTCCTTAGTGCCCCCCATAATGTGCCAGTAAAAAATAGAGCCCCACAATGCCCCCATAGTGCTCAACTCTCCCATAGTGCCCCCAAATAATTCTCCTATAGTGTTACTCTCCCGTTTAGTGCCTCTAATAATGTGCCAGTAAAAAATGCCATAGTGCCCCCCATAATATCTATTTAAAAAGTCCCCTTTAGAGCTACCAAATGCCCCCATAGTGCTCCACTGCCCCATAGTGCCCCCAAATAATACTCCTATAGTGCCACTCTCCCCTCTAGTGCCCCCCATAATATGCCATTAAAAAAGTTCCCTTTAGAGCCCCCAAATAATGCTCCTATGGTGCCAGTGCCACTAGATGCCCCATATTAATTAATTTGGCCCCACACTGCCATCCATTTATTACCCCCCTGCCCCATATTATTTGATTTACCCACCTTATGGCCATCCATTTATTTGCCCCCCCTGCTCCATATTAATTAATTTACCCACCTTACGGCCATCCATTTATTTTCCCCAAACTGCCCCATATTAATTAATTTACCCCCCATTTGTCCCCACTGTCCCATTAATTTTCCCCCA
The DNA here is from genome assembly GCA_033119425.1 of Bufotes viridis. NCBI lineage: Eukaryota > Metazoa > Chordata > Amphibia > Anura > Bufonidae > Bufotes > Bufotes viridis. Next base: position 588,615,075 of record CM065590.1, read on the forward strand.
AATTACCATCTTCCCCTTCCCCCAGATAAACACACAAAACAACAGGCCAACACTTACCTGTGTCCTGGATGGTGAGGCAGGCGCGTGACTCAGATGCGCGATGACGTCATTGCGCACCTCGCACGATGATGTCATAGAGCGGCACCGGGCTTCTACCACCACTTAGGCCTCAGGCCTACTCGGCCCGAAGCCTATAGTGGTGATAGGCAGTGGGGCAGGGAACTATGCGTTCCCGTGCCCCTCAGCAGTGCAATTAGAACCAGGGCCGTACTGCCTGTGCGATCGGTGGTGCAGCCCTGGAGGATAAAAAATAAAATAAAAAATGAATGGTTCTAGGGGGGTCCAGACCCGTTGGACCACCCCCCTGGGTGAGCCAGTGGTTCATCATCTGATACAGGGGGATACATTTTTGAATGTTTTTATAGTTCATATTTTATTTCCATGCCTGCCCCAATATGGAATTTTGGATGGATGAAGTGTCTTGGCCATATATCTGATGTAGCTATGTAGTTACAATATCATATTGTCCGGTTTCTCTTTATATACACTGGTTAGGATCTACAGGAGCTGTTAATTCTATTTACATGAGCTGCGATATTGAGATCACTACTGTATATATGTTCATGATGACATTGGTGCTCAATTCTTTAAAGATGTCACTGATGATTACTGGATATGTCGCCCGCTATATCTATATGAGATCGCAACATAATGTAACATGTTTCAGCCATGCAAGAGATGTTTCTCTTGGACGCTGTAATGTTTAAAGAATATGGGCGTTACTTTGTTCAATAGACTTGTGATCTGCACATCTGTGCTGATGTCAGCACAGGGGCCGGATTTGGTCACTGACACTGCAAGCGTCATGCTGCTGTTTGTATGTCCGCGGGTATCTTTGTGAGAGGTTGGGCGGCACACATGACCGCGATTTCACACCCATACTGTTCACAGTTGGAAACGCCGCAGAACATGCGCAGTCTCATGAGAAGGACGCGGAATGCGGGATAGCCATCAGTATGACACTGGTATACAGGTGAGCTTCACAAGCTGAAATGGGATATGCAAAGTAGGTATTGAAGTGACTCGATTATGTGATTGGTCCAAGTATAATGATGTTCACTTCTCTGCATATGATTGGTGACATGTACTAGGGGGCAGGTATGTGTTTTTACTATTTATATGTCTGGGTGACCACTTTAAATGTATGCTTGAAAAAGGCTGATTGTAGCCGAAACGTTGCATTTCTGTACACATTGCTATGGAGTTTTGAATAAAGAAGAATCTTAAAGATGCTGCTGTAGCCCTTGCTTTCCACTACATATGATAAGCAGGTCATCAATGTATCTGCCATACCAGACCACTGCATCCATGAAAGGATGATCAGCAGAGAACATATACCGCTCTTCCCAGTATGCCATTGTAAGATTGACAATAGAGGGTGAGTACTTAGCCCCCATGGAATCACCACTTATTTGTAAAAATATTTTTTTTCCAAAGGAGAAGTAGTTATGTGCCATGAGGAACGTAGAGACCTCTATAATATAATAAATGAGCTCCAGTGTATGCATGCTGTAGCAATATAAATTGTATTCTAGAGCCCAGAGTGCCATCTCTTGGGGGATGGAGGGGTAAAGTGACACCACATCTAAAGTAAGCCATGCATAATTATCATGCCATTGCATTTCATACACAGCTCGAAAAACATCTGTGGTATTGCGAATATATCCTGGCAATCTCCTTACTAAAGGTTGCAGAAATTAATTTAGCCAGTCGCCCAACCTCTCTGTCAAGGACACGATGCCAGACACTATCGGGCGTAATGCAAGTTTGTGATACACCAATGAGTGGGCCTATATGCGGGACATGTGTGCCGTGTTGCGCTGTTTCAAATACTCTACCAACAAGGCGATGATGCCATCTTCAGCATTACTATCCCACTTTTATGGCTCTATATAAAAACACATCAGATGATGATGGATGAAGATGTGACACGGAAGGAAGATGAGGTCATCCACTAGTCATCCATAGGTGGCTTAATGGGTGGGTTCCTGCACCAACATTGGCCAGGTAAACAACTGTCCAGACAGGGCACTGTTTTGGAAGACGAGGAAGGATGATGATGAGGAGGAATCATGCTCACAGCAGCTCATGGCTATCACTGCAGCGTGGCTGGGGGGATACAGAGGACACAGACAATACACCTCCCACAGAGGACAGCTTGTTGTTGCCTTTGGGTAGTCTAGCAAACATGATCCACTACATGCTGCAGTGCCTGCGCAATGACCGCCGAGTTGCCCACATTCTAACCAGCGCTGATTACTGGGTGGCCACCATGCTGGATCCCTGCTACAAGGACAATGTGCTGTCCCTAATTCGATCATTGGAGCGTGATCGGAAGATGCGCAAGTAGAAGCGCACGCTAATAGACGCACTGCTAATGGCATTCCCATCTGACAGCAGGGGCTCAGTGGAAGCACAAGACGCAGGCAGAGGAGGAGGAAGTCGCCAATGCAGCTGTGGCACCGCCAGCACCTCAGAAGGGAGGGATAGCATGGCCGAGATGTGGAAAAGCTTTGTCAGCAGGCCACAAGAACCAGCACCACCAGCTGATATGGAACGTCTTGGCAGGAGGCAGCATTTCAGCAACATGGTGGAACAGTACATGTGCACACGCCTACACGTACTGACTGATGGGTCTGCCCCATTCAACTTCTGGGTCTCCAAATTGGACACATGGCCTAAGCTTGCCCTTTACACCTTGGAGGTGCTGGCCTTCCTTGCGGCAAGTGTATTGTCCGAGCGTTTGTCAAGCAAGGCAGGAGGGTGATCACGGACAGACGCATCCGCCTGTCCACAGCCAACGTGGACAAGCTCACGTTCATTAAAATGAACCAGGCATGGATCCCACAGGACTTGTCTGTACTTTGTGCTGAGTAGGAAGTAATAAAAAAATTAACAAAACAGCACACCTCCGCTTCCACCTACACCACCACTTCTACCGCCTCCTCAACCTCCTACTTCACTTTGACCTCCGCCTCCTAGTTTAAGATTAGGATTTTTTTGTATTCTACATTATTTTAAGTAATTTCCCTCTTCACATTTGTTTGCAGGGCAGTTGTCCTGCTCTTACCCCCATTTTGCTTCCTTTTGCAGCCATCTAGCCCATACTACGACCATTTTACAGCCATTTTAGTGAATCAAAGATCAGGTCCCCATTGACTTCAATGGGGTTCGGGTTCGAGTTTGGGTCAAGTTCGGGTCCTGAAACCAAACTTTGACCTGAAGTTCGGCCGAACTCGGCAAACCCGCACATCTTCGGGTCTGCTTAACACTATATATGAGCAAAGCAAAAATATAGCCAGGGTGGATTGAGGTTTAGAACCAGATTGGGGTAGTCAAAAATGTAATGAAATAATATACACAGGCAAGGAACCCAAACTAGAGAAAAGGTTTATGGACTGATGTTTCTGGATATATGCCAATTGAGTGACGTAATAAGTCTGTAGTAGCCACTGAAGGTAGCCAAACATGAAGATCAAGAGAACCCCAACATACACACTGTTCCAAATTATTATGCAAATTCTATTTAAGTGTCACAAAGATTAAATATTTTGTTTTTCAGTTTAACTCATGGATGGCATTGTGTCTCAGGGCTCTTTTGATCACTGAAAACAATCTTGGACACCTGTGACAATTAGATTGCCAGTTGAGCCCAATTTAAGGAAAAACTACTAAAGGAGGGTGTTCCACATTATTAAGCAGAGCACCATTTTCAAGCAATATGCTGCAAAAAAAAAATATTTCAATGCCTTGGATGAGGTATGAAAACATTAGATATTTCACGAAAACTTAAGCGTGATCATCGCACTATTACGAGATTTGTATCTGATTCAGAGCACAGACGGGTTCGTGCAGATAAGGGCAAATTGAGAAAGATTTCTGATCCATGCATCGGATCAAGAGAGCAGCTGCTAAAATACCATAACATAGCAGTAAACAGATATTTGAAGCTGCTGGTGCCTCTTGCGTCCCACGGACATCAAGGTGTAGAGTCCTCTACAGTCTTGCAATGGTGCATAAACCATCTATTTGACCACCACTAACCAATGCTCACAAGCAGAAAAGGCTGCATTGGGTAGAAAAATATATGAAGACTAATTTTCAAACAGTTCTGTTCACTGATGAGTGTTGTGCAACCCTGGATGGTCAAGATGGATGGAGCAGTGGATGGCTTGTGGACAGCCACCCTGTTCCAACAAGGCTGCGACGTCAGCAAGGTGGTGGTGGAGTCATGTTTTGGGTCGGAATCATGGGAAGAGAGCTGGTCGGCCCCTTTAGGGTACCCGAAGGTGAAAAGATGACCTCTGCAAAGTATGTGGAGTTTGACTGATCACTTTCTTCCCTGGTACAGAAGGAAGAACTACGGTATGCTTTCTGTAATAAAATCATCTTCATGCATGACAATGCACCATCTCATGCTGCAAAGAATACCTCTGCATCAATGGCTGCTATGGGGATAAAAGGAGAGAGTCATGGTGTGGCCTCCATGCTCCCCTGACCTCAATCCTATTGAGAACCTTTGGAGCATCGTCAAGCAAAAGATCTATGAGGGTGGGAGGCGGTTCACATCCAAACAGCAGCTCTGGGAGGCTATTCTGACATCCTGCAAACAAATTCAAGCAGAAACTCTCCAAAAACTCACAAGTTCAATGGATGCAAGAATTGTAAAGCAGGTATCAAATAATGGGACCTATATTAAAATGTAACATGACCTGTTAAAATGTTGTAAAAAGTTTGATTGAAATAGCTTTTGATTTCAGTAAATACGCTGCAAACACAACAAATGCCAATTTTCAGTTCTTTACAAGCTATAAAGTGTTTTGAAACTTACTGTGCGTAATAATTTGGAACAGTACATGGTAAGTTTTTTATGTTTAAAAAAAATACTGTTATTATTAGGAGGTTTGTTCAATAAAATTTGAATTGTACTCTTAATAGTTGAGAACATGAGAATTATGCTGACTGTAATTTACATCAGTTATTTAGGTAAATAAGAAAAATATAATTTGCATAATAATTTGGAACAGGGTGTAGAAGAAGAGACATAGCTGAAGCACAGTGAGGTGAGTAACAAAACTACAAGCAACTAAACCACCAATGAGAAAAAAAGAATATTTGTAGGAACTGCTGTACATGGCGTGAGGGGAGGAGCCTTAAATAGTGGGAGGAGCCTGGAACAGAGAATGGGGATAATTAGCATAGTTTACCTCTAATTATATATGAAGCATGTATGACTCATCCAATAGTCTTTGAAAAATGTGAAGCTTTTATACCATATCTCATGTTTTGTATTTTTTAGCCCCCAACTAACAGTAGAGAATGGCTGGAGTAAAGCGGATGTTTCTTCTCATCAACTTCCAAGGTAACATAATCTCAATATCCAAATGTATTCGAGATGGAATGTAACATTGTGACTCCAGCCTCTTATTCTGCTGGTTGTTTCCAGGCTTCTATCTGGGTTCTGTGTGTCAGGACTGGACGTTCCCTTCTAAAATTACTGCTCTGATCGGCTCCTGCGTGGAGATTCCTTGTACGTATCATCCTGCCAGGACCTCGAGGGATGTCGAGCACTGTGTGGTACTTATATGCTAGATGGAGGTATCCAGAGATCCTTAACACCAGGGACTCATCTTCAGTAAAGGAAGAATACAGAGACCGGACCTCACTGGTACCAGGAGAAAACAGCTGCACCCTGCGGATAGATCCTGTGAGAGAAGGAGATGGTGATGAATATTATCCAGGGATCTCTGAAGATAAAATAATAAATGCATATAGTAAACAATCTAGAACAGTTAATCTCGGTGTCACAGGTACACATTTTAAATATTATTGACAATGATTTACGTTAAATTAGTGTATACAGAATAAGGGCTCATGTACACGAACGTATTTTCTTTCCTTGTCCGTTCTCCGTTTATTTTTTGCGGACCGTATGTGCAACCATTCATTTCAATGGATCTGCAAAAAAACGGAAGTTACTCCGTGTGCATTCCATTTCCGTATGTCCTTTCTGCAAAAAAATAGAACATGTCTTATTATTTTCCGCATTACGGACAAGAATAGGACTGTTCTATTAGGGGCCAGCTGTTCCGTTCTGCAAAATACGGAATGCACAAGGACGTCATCCGTACTTTTTGCGGACCGCAAAATACATAAGGTTGTGTGCATGAGCCCTAATAATCACTCTGTGCAGTCAGATTATGCAACCATATTGTCCTCCATCTGTCGACTATTTCCTACTAACTTTCTAAATTTATAATATGCTAGTGAAGGAATGGATTGAACATAATTCGACTAAATAGTAAGATTACACAAGGGTTTGTATCATAGACCAGCATTCTACGCAGGTCTGTGATATCTCTGAGCGCTGCCGTAGTGTAACAGCGCCTGCTGTCCACCGATCTTCCCCTGCTTACTGCCTGCTTACTACACTCCTGCACATATATAAATGGCTCAGCCCCCTTCCCAGGTGCCTAAGTGTCAAAGTCCTTTTGTCCTGCAAAGGTTCCTGTTATGACTTCTTGTGTACCTGACCCCTACTTGTGTTTCTGGACTCTGCTTCCTGTCTGATCCCTGCCTTCTTGCCTTGACTCTCCGGTTGCCGACCAGGACTGCCTGACCTGTACCTGTGCCACCTGTCCTGACCTATTGCTTGTTTGACTTTGGCTCTGCCTTATCTTTTGGTCCTGCACTGTTGCTCCTTGTTACGACCCGGCCTGCTGACTAAGACCGTACCTCTGGTACCTTGCTGATAAGTACATGCTATTACACAGCTCCGCCCTCAGCATGCTGATGTCTAGCCCTGTCGATTAAGGGAAGCAGGGAGTGTGTAGAGCATAGGAGTGTTACAGAGCCTCTATGACGCTGCAACATGCTTCTTTGCATATGAACAAAAATGCAGATATCTCTGGAGCTGTTTTACATGCAGACAAAAGAATAGCATTGTTATGAATCAGCACGATCAACCATACCAGGCAGTATGTCTGGTTTAATAGGGTTGATCATGCTGACAACTGTGTCTCTTTGAACTCAGTTCTAGTTGATAGTGGTTTCTAATATTAATCTAAAAACAATACATTTATAACTAATTTATGATAAAATTTTTAGACATTACAGAAAAATGTGATCTTCATGTCCCTCAAAATCTAACTGAAGGAGAAGCCACCATTATAAGCTGTACTGCAGAACACACATGCGGCTCCAGACCTCCTTCTCTACAATGGAACAAGCCTGGTCAGATTCAGAACAAGTCAGTGGATATTTCAGGAGGAACCTGGAGAGAAGAATCAGTGCTTACCTATATTCCATCATATCTGGATGATGGGACTTCAGTTCAGTGCACTGCTACGTATCCTAATGGACAAAAAACTGAGAAACCAGAAATACTAAACATCAAATGTACGTATTATAGGGGACTGCATACAATTACACTTTTAAGGGGTTTTCTGAGACTTTTATACTTATGACCTATCCTATAGATCAGGGATGGCCAACCTGGGGCTCTCCAGCTGTTGCAAAACTACAACTCCTAGCATGCTTAGACTGCCTACAGATATCAGCCTACAGCAGGGCATGGTGGGAGTTGTAGTTTTACAACAGCTGGAGAGCCGCAGGTTGGCCATGACTGCTATAGGTCATCAGAATCTCATTGATGGATGTCCAACACCAGTGAACCGCGTCAATCAGATGTTTCGGAAGGCACCAGCTCTCACAGCTGACCAAACACAGTGCGGACATTCTACAGCAGCTATGTTAAGTAGTACAGCTCAGTCCCATTCACTCCAGTGGGGATGGCCTGCACTTAGGCCATATGACCGATGAACATGACGACACATGGCCTAGACTAAGCTGTGAGAAGGCACCAGTGACTTCTCAAACGGCTGATCGATGGAGGTATTGGGTGTCAGACTCCCACCAATCAGATATTGATGATGAACTCAAATGGTATGTCATCAGTAGAAAAGTCTCAGAAAACCCTTATAATATTAGGGTATACATTAAAATGTTAGAGTATACAACTAATGTTTCAACAAATTTTACATTAATCAATAGTACAGTGAGTGTACATGAGGAATAACTCTATTTCTGGCCATTATATGACTTGTATCTTTTTATGACTTGGCATTTGTACAGTTTTCACCTCTGTATGCTGTATCTCTAGTTTGCATTTCTCCCAGATCTAATAGGTAGACTATCTCCCATCCACTGAACAATGAAAATTGAGGAGAATCTGCTTTATAACTTTCTCAGAGTCACTGAGAATCAACCCCAGAATTATGTATTACATAACAAAAGTACTAACCTGTGTAGTTATAAATAATAACTCTCCTGTCTCTGAGTTCCTTCTCACTTTTCTCCCCTCCCCTCTCCATGCACTTGTATTGACATGTATAATGTGATTCTTCAGTGAGATGGTTAATCCTGGACAACTTCAGGAGAAATTTAAAGAAATTTCAAAAGGAGGGAACCTCTGGATAGGTACTGTTTCTATTATGGAGACCAGTTAATATATGTGATGACTATTGTAGGCTAGACAACACTCCTCTGGATGTCTGGGTAAAATAAATGTAAATGTATCATGTCTATCATCTGCCAGTGTCAGACAGGTTTAGGAAAGCTAATTTGAAGAAAGCTATTTCTTGATGAACAGATAATGCCACAACTCCTGTCTGTCTGCTCCAAAAAAGGAAACATTTTAGACTGCTTGTTTAGAACAGGCCCTATTTTTTTCCCCCAATACTAACATGCGAGTATAAACATTGTAAGGCATATGCAAAGAATAAGTTTTTTTTTTTAGAATTGCAGACTGTTTGTTACCACTAGAGATGTCGCGAACATAACATTTTCCGTTCGCAAACGGTGAACGCAAATTTCCGCAAATGTTCGCAAACGTGCGAACAGGGTGAACCGCCATAGACTTCAATAGATAGGCGAATTTTAAAACCCACAGGGACTCCTTCTGGCCACAATAGTGATGGAAAAGTTGTTTCAAGGGGACTAACACCTGGACTGTGGCATGCCGGAGGGGGATCCATGGCAAAACTCCCATGGAAAATTACGTAGTTGACGCAGAGTGTGGCAAGGTGAATTCGCAATGCAATTAATATTCTCAAACTTCGTTATATTCTAGCAATACAACCATTAGGAACTCAGCTCTAAGTTGTAATTGCAATGCGAATAATACAGGTTATATTAATCGCATTGCGAATCCAACTTCTCTAATGCACTATTCATAGATATAGCACTGTATTCGTTACTTCCTTCTATCCCACCATTAGCAAACTCGCCAAAGTTGTAATCTCAATTTGTTAGCGATACTACAATTATCACATTGCTTTGCGAATCCATTTGATGCCTCTATTTGATTGTATATGACGGTTGACTATGACTACCACCAACTTTCTACTGCCTCTGAGGCAAAATATCTGAACCCCCAGGGGCCTTTTGGGAGTTTTTGATAGAAAACACATCAAAAACGCATCTGCGTTTTTATAATTTTTTTAATTTTTATTTTATTTTTGTGTATTTTGCCACATTTGGTTGCATATTTGCATTTGGTATAGGCAAATATGGTAGTCTAGATCATTACTCTGCCAAAATCTATATTCAGCTACATGGCTTAGAAAATATGCTGTCAAACAATGATCCTAGGTTTTGGTATAGACACATGATCTAGACTACCATATTTGCCTATACCAAATGTAAATATGCAACCAAATGTGGCAAAATACACACAAAAATAAAATAAAATAAAATTATAAAAACGCAGATGCGTTTTGATGCGTTTTCATCAAAAATGCCCAAATGGCCCCTGGGGGTTCAGATATCTTGCCTCGGAGGCAGCAGAACGTTGGTGGTAGTCATAGTCAACCGTCATATACAATCAAATAGAGGCATCAAATGGATTCGCAAAGCGATTAATAATTGTAAGTATTATCGCTTTGAGATTACAACTTTGGCGAGTTTGCAAATGGTGGGATATGAAGAAGTAACGAATACAGTGCTATATCTATGAATAGTGCATTATAGAAGTTGATTAAGAATGCGATTAATATAACCTGTATTACTCGCATTGTGACATAACTAGAGCTGAGTTCTAATGGTTGTTATATTGCTAGAATATAACAAAGATTGAGAATATAACGCTATATTCGTTATTTTCGTTATATTCTAGCAATACAACCATTAGGAACTCAGCTCTAAGTTGTAATCGCAATGCGAATAATACAGGTTATATTAATCGCATATGAATCCAACTCTCTAATGCACTATTCATAGATATAGCACATTCGTTACTTCTATCCCACCATTAGCAAACCCGCCAAAGTTGTAATCTCAAGCTGTTAATACTACAATTATCAATTGCTTTGCGAATCCACTTGATGCCTCTATTTGATGTATATGACGGTTGACTATGACTACCACTGATCTTTCTACTGCCTCTGAGGCAAAATATCTGAACCCCCAGGGGCCTTTTGGGAGTTTTTGATAGAAAACACATCAAAAACGCATCTGCGTTTTATAATTTTTTATTTATTTTATTTTTGTGTATTTTGCCACATTTGGTTGCATATTTACATTTGGTATAGGCAAATATGGTAGTCTAGATCATTACTCTGCCAAAATCTATATTCAGCTACATGGCTTAGAAAATATGCTGTCAAACAATGATCCCAGGTTTTGGTATAGACACATGATCTAGACTACCATATTTTCCTATACCAAATGTAAATATGCAACCAAATGTGGCAAAATAAACAAAAAAATAAAAAAATTATAAAAACGCAGATGCGTTTTTGATGCGTTTTCTATCAAAAATGCCCAAATGGCCCCTGGGGGGTTCAGATATCTTGCCTCGGAGGCAGCAGATCGTTGGTGGTAGGCATAGTCAACCGTCATATACAATCAAATAGAGGCATCAAATGGATTCGCAAAGCGATTAATAATTGTAAGTATTATCGCTTTGAGATTACAACTTTGGCGAGTTTGCAAATGGTGGGATATGAAGAAGTAACGAATACAGTGCTATATCTATGAATAGTGCATTATAGAAGTTGGATTCGCAATGCGATTAATATAACCTGTATTACTCGCATTGCGATTATAACTTAGAGCTGAGTTCCTAATGGTTGTTATATTGCTAGAATATAACAAAGATTGAGAATATAACGCTATATTCGTTATTTTCGTTATATTCTAGCAATACAACCATTAGGAACTCAGCTCTAAGTTGAAATCGCAATGCGAATAATACAGGTTATATTAATCGCATTGTGATGTACAATTACTAACACTGCAGCAGAACGAATCTAAGATGGATGCCGTCCTTGCATTTAGATAGGAGTTGGGTGGGTCTGGGAGGAAGGGTATGCTGATGATTGGCTGGAATTTGTCTGCTGACTGTGAGGTACAGGGTCAAAGTTTGCTCAATGACAAAGTATGGGGGCGAACATCGCATAAGTTCGCCCGCCGCGGCGGACGCGAACAAGCTATGTTCGCGGGCGAATAGTTCGGGACATCTCTAGTTACCATTAGCAAATATACATTTACTCATACAGTAGCTATATATGTCACTGTCACTTTGACATTACTAAGACTGTCTTTACTTTAGAGAGTTTGGAGGGTTGGAACATTACAGTCTTAGGAGGCCCCAGAGTGTCATACACAACTTTTCAGGGCATTCTGAATCATTTACATTGAATTTATTTGTACCTGAATTGAGTCAGCACACATGATTTGTTAGTGTCAGACCCTAAAATAATTTCAAGGAATTTGCTCATCTCTCCATTTAAGTCATTGCACCACTTTCACTTTAATCCACAGATGCCCCTAAGAATGTGACTGTCACAATTACTGGGAACAGTGAATTAATGGAAGGAAGTGATGTGAAGTTACAATGTGACAGCTTCTCCAAGCCTGCTGTAGATGATTATGAATGGTACAAAGGGAAATGCAAATTACCAGACACAGGACGGGAGATCACAGTGATGGATGTGACCTGGGACATGGAGCCCCTTTCCTGTGCTGTAAGAAATGATCTGGGTAGAGCACAATCAGCCCCGACAAATATACCGGTACTATGTATGTATACCACCCTTCACCTATATATCTGTATAATGTATGTCTACAACCTGCTACCTGTATACTACCAGATACTTGTACTATGCATGTATGCAATCTGCTACCTGTATATAACCCGATACCTGTAATATGTATGTATACCACATATCACCTATATGCAACCAGATACTTATACTATGTATGTATATAACCTGTTACTAGTGATGAGGAAATTATTCAAAAGTTCGTTTTGGCTGCTTGGTCGAATTCATAAAAAAAAAAAAAAAATGCTTTGTGATGAATTACTTTGTCACAAAGTGCATTTCTGTATAAGTAGCAGGGTCATGATCACGGCATCTGATATAAATAATATGGTGTAAAATAAAAAACAAAAAAGATCATACTTACCTGATCCATTTGCTCGCAATGGGCCGGCCACCGTGATCTTCATTGAAGAACTGGTGCGAAATTAAATCTCGCTCGGCCCTAGATGACTTAATCGAACGCAGGATTTTGGACAAGATCTTCAGATAGACAGGTAAGTATGATTTTTTATATTTTTTTGCACTATTTAAGGTTAAATCACTACCACAAAGCACTAGGAAATTTGGCTTTGCCGCACTTCAAATTTATCCTGAAATTCACTCAACGCTACTACTACTACTAATAATTACAATAATAATCAAGATAAAAGTTGATAAACTTCATAACAGTGTATGGAAATTCTATCTGGAACCACAGCCAGCAAACTCAGAAACGGCTAACAGTCTTCCTCAACCACTTTGGTTGTTAGGAAGCTAAGTTTATTCCTATGTTCTTCACCAGAGTCTGCTGCAAGGCTGGACAGACTTGGCTGCCAGGGACCAAGATTTCCCAAAAATCTGGTGCACGCTTCCTAGAAGCAGACCTTTAGACCTTTCAGAATCATGGGTGTAGGAATAGTAGACAAGCAGGGTCAGAACCATGTGAGACAGATAAAGCCAAAACAGAAGATGAGGAGTTAATCCAGAAATTAGCCCTACTCAGAACACCACGGGAATCAGTACAAGCCAATTCAGCAGACGAGGAGTCAATCCAGAAACCAAGTCATAGTCGGTACACAGAAGATTAAGCAGTAGGTCTTTAGTTCAGGTACAGAATACATAAGTACAAAGGCAGGACACATACACTGAACAAAAATATAGACACAACATTTTCGGTTTTGCTCCCATTTTGCATGAGCTGAACTCAAAGATCTGAAACATTTTCTTCATACACAACAGATCCATTACCATTACTCTCAAATATTGTTCACAAATCTGTCTAAATCTGTGTTAGTGAGCACTTCTCCTTTGCCTAGATAATCATCCCACCTCACAGGTGTGGCACATCAAGGTGCTGATTAGACAGCATGAATATTGCCCAGGGGTGCCTTAGACTGCCCACAATACAAGGCCACTCTGAAATGTGCAGTTTGATTACACAGCACAATGCCACAGATGTCGCAACATTTAAGGGAGCGTGCAATTGGCATGCTGACTGCGGGAATGTCTACCAGAGCTGTTGCCTGTGCAATGAATGATCTTTTCTCTACCATAAGCCGTCTCCAAAGGTGTTTCAGAGAATTGGGCAGTACATCTAACCGGCCTCACAACCGCAGACCATGTGTAACCACACCAGCCCCGGACCTCCACATCCAGCATGTTCACCTCCATGATCGTCTGAGACCAGCCACCCGGACAGCTGCAGCAACAATCGGTTTCCATAACCAAATAATTTCTGCAGAATCTATCAGAAACCGTCTCTGGGAAGCTCATCTGCATTTTCGTCGTCCTCATCCGTGTCTGGACCTGACTACAGTTTGTGGTTGTAACAGACTTGAGTGGGCAAATGCTCACATTCGATGGCGTCTGGCACGTTGGAGAGTCATTCTGTTCACGGATGAGTCCCGGTTTTCACTGTTCAGGGCAGATGGCAGACAGGATGCTGGATGTGGAGGTCCGGGGTTGGTGTGGCTACATGTGGTCTGTGGTTGTGAGGCCGGTTGGATGTACTGCTAAATTCTCTGAAACGCCTTTGGAGATGACTCATGGTAGAGAAATGAACAATCATTGCATGGGCAACAGCTCTGGTAGACATTCCTGCAGTCAGCATGCCAATTGCACGCTCCCTCAAATGTTGCAAAATCTGTGGCATTGTGCTGTGTGATCAAACTGCACATTTCAGAGTGGCCTTGTATTGTGGGCAGTCTAAGGAACCCCTGTGCAATATTCATGCTGTCTAATCAGCACCTTGATATGCCACACCTGTGAGGAGAAGGGCTCACTAACACAGATTAGACAGATTTGTGAACAATATTTCAGAGTAAGGGGTCTTTTGTGTATGTAGAAAATGTTTCAGATCTTTGAGTTTAGCTTATGCAAAATTGGAGCAAAAGTGAAAGTGTTGCGTTTTTATTTTTGTTCAGTGTATATACAGTTGTGTTCAAAATTATTCAACCCCCACTGAAATTGAGTGTTTTGGCCAGTTTGACATTGATTTTGATCATTTTAGTAATCTTGTTTACAATGAAATCAAAGAGGCCCTTGTAAGTCAGACAAATATAACATAACATTTATAATGAAATAACCACAAATGTCTTTTCTGTGCTCACATCATTATCAGTTTTATTCAACCCCCAAGTGACATTCAATCTTAGTACTTAGTACAACATCCTTTTCCAGTTATAACAGCTTTTAAACGTGAAGCATAGCTTGACACAAGTGTCTTGCAGCGATCTACGGGTATCTTCGCCCATTCTTCATGGGCAAAAGCCTCCAGTTCAGTCACATTCTTAGGCTTGCGCGCTGCAACTGCTTTCTTTAAGTCCCACCAGAGGTTCTCAATCGGATTTAAGTCTGGTGACTGCGATGGCCACTTCAAAATGTTCCAGCCTTTAATCTGCAACCATGCTCTAGTGGACTTGGAGGTATGCTTGGGATCATTGTCCTGTTGAAAGGTCCAACGTCTCCCAAGCCTCAGGTTTGTGACGGACTGCATCACATTTTCATCCAATATCTCCTGGTACTGAAGAGAATTCATGGTACCTTGCACACGCTGAAGCTTCCCTGTACCTGTAGAAGCAAAACAGCCCCAAAGCATGATTGACCCCCGCCATGCTTCACAGTAGGCAAGGTGTTCTTTTCTTCATAGGCCTTGTTCTTCCTCCTCCAAACATAGCGTTGATCCATGGGCCCAAACAGTTCTAATTTTGTTTCATCAGTCCACAGAACACTATCCCAAAACTTTTGTGGTTTGTCCACATGACTTTTGGCATACTGCAGTCGACTCTTCTTATTCTTTGGAGACAGCAAGGGGGTGCGCCTGGGAGTTCTGGCATGGAGGCCTTCATTACGCAGTGTGCGCCTTATTGTCTGAGCTGAAACTTCAGTACCCGCATCTGACAAATCTTTTTCAGTTCCTCAGCAGTCACACGGGACTTTTCTCCACTTTGCGCTTCAGGTAGCGCACAGCAGTCGAAGTCAGCATCTTCTTTCTGCCACGACCAGGTAGCGTTTCAACAGTGCCCTTTGCCTTGAATTTGCGAATGATGCTTCCTATGGTGTCTCTTGGTATGTTTAACATCTTTGCAATCTTCTTATAGCCATTGCCCTTCCTGTGAAGAGAAATCACCTCTTCTCTTGTCTTCCTGGACCATTCTCTTGACTTCACCATGTTTGTAAACACACCAGTAAATGTCTAGAAGGAGCTGAGTATCACAGTCATTTTAAATCTGCCTAATTGGGGCTTATTCTGCTTGATTGCTGCTCCTTGACATCCACAGGTGTTTTCAATACCTGATCGAAAACACTTGAATGAACCTCTGTTCTTAAGAGCGGTCGTCTTTAAGGGGTTGAATAATTGTGTCAATGAACAAATCACAAAAAAAATATTTAATACTGTATTACAAAAACAATTGATGTCATTTTAGTTGCATTTGGTTCTTTAAAAAGTCCTTGTAAGATTTCATTCTGAACACAATTACAAATGTACATTAAATTCCCTAAAACCCTTTACAGCATTGGGGGTTGAATAATTTTGAATTCAACTTGTACATAATCATAAGCAGGTGACAATGACTGAGTTGCTGACTTAAAGTAGTTCTCTGAGCATTATGAAAAATGCAAGTATCCCTAGGACTTGTTGTAGAAAGATGGTTAAATACTTAACTGCTAAGCTGCTGCTATCTCCATTGCAATAGCACAAGTTACAAGTTCTTCTACTCAGGTACGGAACAGATATGTGCGCTTCTTTTCCTGTTCTGTTGCATTTATTTACCATGTAACTGAAATGGAAAAGAAGCACACACATCTGTTTGGGACCCAGTCGGAAGAGCCTTTAACATTGGCAGCGAGGAAGACGGGTAAGTATTAACAAAACTATCTTTCTTCAGCGGGTCCGAGGGAGGATTTTATTTTTTTTAATGCCCTGAAAATTCCTTTTTCAGCCTCATTAATCGGCCGACTTGGTAAAGTAATCTTGGTCTTTTATTTTTTTTATTTTGTTTTTTGGGGGGGTCATTGTCCATCCAGTTCGGCCTGTACGTAATTTTTTGATCTCTCATTTTACTTATGGGTTACCAATAATATTTTTATGACAAATTATGAAATGTAAACAATATAAAATCTTTTCATACAAATATTTCCTCCCTTCTGCAGATGCAGCAATTGGAGTTCACATCACCATGGAGAAAGAACATGAATTCTCTGAATTGATTTGTGACTTCCTGAGCAGCCGGCCTGATGTAACCCACTACACCTGGATGAAGGATGGGTCTATATTACAGAATGAGATGGAGAAGACCCTGACCATAAATAACAATGAGGAGAACTACGGCCAGTATTCGTGTATCGCTCACAACAGTGCTGGGAATTCCTTCTCGGAAGAGATCTGCATAAAACGTTAGTGATGATGAGAGTTGTAGTGGTCCATAATCCTTCTAATTGTGCAGTTCTTTTTGGATGCTATATAAGGGCCCTTGCACATGACCATATGCCCTCCGAGATATACAGTCCGTGAGCAGGCCATATGTCTCAAAGCGGCATTGATCGTGCACACAGGAGCGCATGGCATCATAGATTACAGTGATGCTGTGGACGTCGGGCCGCCCACGGGGCTATTGTCCCGCGCTCATATGATCTTATGTGCACGATCAATGCCGCTCCAAGACATATGGCCCGCTCACAGGACTGTATATCTCGGAGGGCATACGGTCATGTGCAAGGGCCCTAAATTAGAAAACATGCAGATTAATAACCAAAAGCAGAGAATAAACACTTGTTACATATAAAGCTCAAAAGGAGCAGCTGGAAACTAGCAAGTCCGAGTGTCACAATGTGGTTGACTGGGACACGGGTTGCCTTGTTGCTCACGTTTGTGCTCTGGCGTACTGGCTATGGTGGATTCCGTGTATGCTGGTTGCCAGGGGCGACGTGTAGTAATGGCAGCCTGTGTGTTTACTGTCTCTTCCTTGCCTTCCAATCCCTGTCCCCTGGTTCATGTGGGGTTAAAGTCTTGGTCTGGGTGTTGTTACTAGATGTTATATTTTCCTGTTAGCTGTGGGTCTGGGGTCTGTCTGTCTCCAGCCTTACTGGGTGCAGGAGCTATGCACCTGACCTGGGGTTATTCCACCTGCCCTGTCTTTGTGGCCACCTAGTAAGACACTAAGGTCACCTTGCCTGGTTCTGTGTTTTGGGGTTCAGCTGTCTGTTGGCCCATGGATGAACTCCACATGGGGAACAGGCATCTGCTAGTCCGGTAATATGTCTTGTGTGCAGCTTTGTTGGTTTGCCCATGGACTAACTCCGTCAATAAAGTATTTGTTTTTGGTCCTTGCTTTGTCTGTCTGCTTGCTTTCGGCCTCTTGTGGATCAACAAAAATACGGATGACGTCCGCGTGCGGAACAGAAATACGGACATACAGAAATGGAATTCACATGGAGCACCTTCCGTTTTTTTTTTTCTTTGTGGATCCATTAAAAAAATAACGGAACGGAAACGGAAAGAAAGTATGTTAGTGTGCAAGGGGCTTTAGTGTGTTATGCCTGAGAGATGTTCTACAGGTCGGTAGGACCTTCGTTAGAACACGACACCTAGAATTTCCTACTAATGCTTAATGCTAATGGGTAATTCTTAAAGGTGTTGTCTCACTTCAGCAAATATAATTTATGTAGAGAAAGTTAAAACAAGGCTCGTACTAATATATTGTTATTATCCGTATTGACTCCTTTGCTGGCTGGATTCATTTTTCCATCACATTACACACTGCTCGTTTCCATGCTTACAGACCACCCTGCAATCCATCAGTGGTGGTTGTGCTTACACACTGTAGAAAAAAGTACCAGCCTATGTGAGCTCCCACAGTCCTAGCCATTAGAGAGGCACTTTTTCCTATAGTGTGCAAGCACGTCCACCACTGATGGATTCAGGGGCGTAACTACCGGGGAAGCAGCTGCTTCGGGGCCCGGGCTTACAGGGGGCCCGGCAAGCACGTGTTGTCCTCACTTCTCTCCTCCCCTGGGTAATCAGCACGTGTCCTCACTCCTCTCCCGATCGCTAATTACACAGTGAATCGCACTGTCCTCTCGCCCTTGTCTATTTAAAACTTATTTATTCTTTCTTTCAGAAAAGCTTTCCCTGGGGATCGAACCTGCGACCATTAGGTTCAAAGGCAAGACACTTATCCACAAGGCTATATCAGCTGCATAGCCAGATAGCTTAAAAAAAAAAAAATATGACCTCTAGATGTGGAGAACTTTGATGGTGTATCCATACACATTACAGCTGCACCAGCATATTGTATATGGATGTAGCAGAGCTTGGTGTGTTGGGGCAGCTGTAATGTGTATAGATACACTATCAAAGTTCTCCTTATCTAGAGGTCTTATTTTTTTTTTTAGCTACCTGGCTATGCAGCTGATATAGCCTTGTGGATAAGTGTCTTGCCTTTCATCCTAACTTCCTAACCTTTTCATCCAAACTTTTCTGAAAGACAGGATAAATGAGGCTTGCCTAACATGACAAGTATATGTGTTGTTTTTTTTTTGTTTTTAAATACTGGACTTTTACTTTACTGCCACAGGGGAGGAGGGGGCTATTGGCACTATGATATTGGCAAATGGGGGAGAGATAGGCACTTCATATTGGCACACACATTAGGGGGCAGGGGAGAGGATGGCACTATGATATTGGGATGGGGGAAGACAGAGGCACTTGATATTGGCACATTATAGGGGGCACTATGGGGAGAGGAGCACTATGGGGGCATCTGGTGCTATATGGCTGGCTACTGGCACATTATAGGGTGGGTTTATATGGCTGACTACTGGCACATTATAGGGGGGGTTATATGGCTGACTACTGGCACATTATAGGGGGGTTATATGGCTGGCTACTGGCACATTATAGGGGGGCTGGGGGGGCTATATGGCTGACTACTGGCACATTATAGGGGGGCTATATGGCTGGCACATTATAGAGGGGGAGCGAAACGCGGGTAGGGGGGCCCAATACAAAAATTTGCTGTGGGGCCCAGTCATTTCTAGCTACGCCCCTGGATGGATTACAAGGTGGTCATAACTAGAGAGGAGAGAATGTCTCAAAAATTCAATTCGGCTTATTAGCCGAATTTCAGAATAGATTTGATTCCATCTAAATTTATTTATTTATCACGTTAAAAAAAAAAAACTGCTATTTCAAAACAATATTTTTTTTTGCCTCTAATATACGCCAAAAAGGGCAGTCATTTTCTCACTTCACCACAAAATGACTAATAAGCCCTTTTTTTACCACTTATACACGTCAGAAAAGGCTTTAGAACATATAACTGCACCGCTTAACGGCAAATAATACTTTGTTTTGCCACTAATACATGCCAAAAAGGGCTGTAGTTTTCTCACTTTTCTACACAATGGCTAATAAGCCATTTTTTCCAACTGGTTCACGACAAAAAAGGTGTAGAACATATAACTGCACCACTGAACAGCAAATAATACTTTTCTTTTGCCACTAATATATGCTAAAAAGGGCTGTAATTTTCACACTTCACCACACAACGGCTAATAAGCCTTTATTTCCCCACAAATACACGCCAAAAAAGGCTTTAGAACATATTACTCCACTGCTGAACGTTAAATAATACTTTTTTTTGCAACTAATGCACACCAAAAAAGCTTTAGAACATATAACTGCACTGCTGAATGGCAAATCATTCATTGGCCACTAATACACTCCAAAAAGGGTTATAATTTTCTCATTCCAACATACAACAATACTTTTTTTTTTCGAGGCTAATACACAGCAAAAAAGCTTTAGTACATATAACTAGTGTTGATCGAGCGCCAAAGTGCTCGGGTTCTCGGGCCGAACACATCGTGATGCTCGGGTGCTCTACCATGCACCCAAGCACAATGGAAGTCACTGGGAGAACCAGAGCATTAAAGCAGGCACCCCCTGCTCTGAAGAGGGGAGGGTGTCTGATTCACAGGAAAAGGTCAGAAATTGATGGAAACACCACTGAAATGGTTCAGGAACAGCATGGGGAGGATGTCTGGATGCATCTTGGACTCCCAGGTCGCTGCTGGGAACAATGTTGTCCGAGTAGTACGCCACTTTTACAGACTGACAATAATACGCACAAAACCGAAGATAAAATTGCTTTTAGAGAAAAAATTGTTAGGAAACATTATTTCCTGTATGTTTACTTGTATATAAAGTGCAAGTGCTGCCAAAAATTACAAGCAAGAGGCACTCCGATACAACCTGTACATCACATAAAAGAGGGCCTTATTCACTTTGTGGTACAATTGTTCTGGTAGTGGGACTCCTACACTCATAAAGCCTATGCACTAAGTGAAAGGACTGCCAAAAATTGCAAGGAACGGCACTACAATACCCCCTTTATTACACATAAAGGAGGGCATCATACACACCCTTGAAAAATTATGATTGATGGAGCAAGGGCCTGCTGATCTGACCATCTAAAACATTAGAGGCGAGGGCCTGCTGCTGATATAACCATCTAAACATTAGGGATGAGGGTCTGCTGCTGAGCGGACCCGCAAAAACATTATTAACGAGGGCCTGCTGGTGACCCTTAAAAACATTAGGAGCAAGGGCCTGCTGGTGACCCTCTAAAACATTAAGAACAAGGGCCTGCTGGTGACCCTCTAAAACATTATGGGCGAGGGCCTGCTGGTGACCATCTAAAACATTATGGGTGAGGACCTGCTGGTGACCCTCAAAAACATTATGGTTGAGGGCATGCTGGTGACCCTCAAAAACATTATGGATGAGGGCCTGCTGGTGACCCTCTAAAACATTATGGGTGAAGGCCCGCTGCTGAGCTGACCCTGTAAAACATTTGGAGCGAGGGCAGCCTAATAAGCATGTTGATATGATGGACAAGGAGGAGGATGAGAAAAGGGAGATTGAACCATATACCCTTTTTAGTGGTGGAAGAGGTGCATGGGAATATAGTGTATTCAATACACCATAAAAGCCACATTTAGAGTGCCTTTATGGTTCAGCAGCTTTCCTCTGGTGTAGTAGGAGAAGTCAGGGGCAATCCAGGCCTTGTTCATTTTTATAAGTGTCAACCGCTTATCAGTTATTATGCCACCAGCAGCACTAAATACCCGCTATTACCGCTAATACTTTTTATTGCCACTAATACATGCCAAAAAAGCTTGAGAACATATCACTGCACCGCTGAATGGCGACCTGTGCCTGCGCCAGAAACATTTAGGCCTCTGCCCCTCCCCTGTGCAGGGCCTGTCACTTCTCTGTCTGACATACTGTTAGATCAAATAAGTAAATAAAAGTAAGTTAATACACCCCCAAAAAAGTTGTAATTTTGTCACTCCACCACAGAACGGCAAATAATACTATTTTTTGCGACTAATACATGCCAAGAAAGGCTTTAGAACATGCAACTGCACTGCGGAATGGCAAATAATACTTTCTTTTTTCCCACTAATACTGTGCACATCAAAAAGGGCTGTAATTTTTTCACTTCACCATACAACAGCTAATAAGCCATTTTTATCGCACTTATACATGCCAAAAAAGGCTTTAGAACATATAACTGCACCGCTTAACAGCGATCTGTGCCTGCACCAGAAATATTTAGTCCTCTGCCCCTCCCCTGTGCAGAGTCTGTCACTTCTCTGTCTGACATATAACTGCACTGCTGAACGGCAAATAATACTTTTTTTTTTGCCACTAATACACCCCAAATAGGGCTGTAATTTTCTCACCTCACCAGTGTCACCACTCAACGGCTCTAATGCTCTTTCCCTGAACTTCTATTGAGCAAATTATAAGTTTTAAAGTCTTTCCTAGCACTTTCCCTAGCGACTGCTGACATCTCTCCCTGCATTAAGTACACTGGAAAATGGCTGAAACCAAAATGACTGAGGCTATTTATAGGACTGTGACATCACAGGGCTGGCTGGCTGCTGATTTGCTGCATGCATGGCATTGTGGGTGATCCCTCATTATCAGAGTTCTTTGCTCCATGTCCAAACACGAGCAGCAGTCATTTTAGGAAAAAATTTGATTCGTTACCATGAAGAGTGAGAAAATTTGGATTCAGTGCAAAACGAATTTTTCTTCAAATTCGGATCGAATTCTACTTTGTTCACTTCGATTCGCTCATCTCTAGTCATAACCATGGAAACTGTATAATGCCATGGAAAAATTAATCCAGTGCCTTGTATTAACATCCTCTACATTACTGAAGAGAAAAAACCCTTTAAGAATACATAGTTCATTGACCACTTGTGCAAAAAATTATGCGATCACACCACAAATGAGTATATTTCGAGTGATCAGCGCTACATTTACATGGGGCAGTGATGAGGAATGAGCGTTCTTTGGAAAGTTCCCTCCAGATGCTGTAAATAGGCCAATAATCTTCCAACATAAATCAACCTTTACTCAGGGTGGAAAGACTACACTGGATCTTTTTTGAAGTCTGCTACCATAGAGACAAATGCATATAAGCTGTGTCCACAAAACCAGGGAGATTTTTTATTCAAGACTATTTGCAAAGAACCTTGGAGACTCTTCGTGTAATAATGTTTTTTCTTTCTGCTTTCCTAAAGGTGAGAAGTTGGATTTGCCACTGATTTTGGGGACAGTTGCCGGATGTTTGTTTTTGATTCTTCTTATTGTGGTAATCTACTTTTGTGTAAGGTAATAAAGTGTCCATGACACTGACACTGCAAGTTATAACTTGGTTAAAGGATTATTGCAACTTTAATCAACTTTTCACATTTAGCCAGTACTGCCAGTAGTTGTTCCAAAGTGAATATTTTGGAATTCTTCTTCCCCATCCTATCTGTTTAACTATTTATCACAGTAGATGGAGATGAGCAAATTTATTGACATTTTTTGTGCCTGATTTGGCAATCTTTAGAGGCTATGTACATCTTTGGGGGACATTTTTTATTATTATTGCATCATACTCATTTTAAGCTAAATATATTTTTTTAGATTGATTGTTGATTATTAAAAATATGGAGCCCTCTTCTCTGTACAGAGCTGAGATGCTCCATTAGCAGGATATGAATTTTCTCTCTGTTCTGTCAGCCAGCTAATCTTACTGGCTCCATATCTCTGATGTCTGACTTTATAAACACTCATTATACCGTAGCTCATTTCTTATCTTACTGATAAGAATGTTCCTTAAATAAGTGTTTACGGCATCTTAATAAATTAGAAATAAGTGTTATTAGATGACTGGCACAAAGTTGAAATGAAAAGTAGGATTTATACAGCTAGACAAACAGTTAGATGTCCTATTAAAATAAAATTATAAATCTCTCACAGTGTCTACATCCTTAAAGAATTTATTTGTGACAGAAAGGCTTAATATTTTCAATAAAGAACAATTAAAGAAATTATTTTTAGCCCAAAATGAGTAAAATGCAATCATAAAAAAATTGCCTCTGAAGGTGTACATAGCCTTTAAGCGTATAGCCACACAGAGTGTTTTAGATAAGATTTTGAGCCAGATCTGCCTGCAGGATTTTTCACCAAAGTCAAAAGTGGATTTGAAAGGAATCAGAAATATAAAGAAAGGATATACTGAAAATCCTGCAGGCAGATCTACTTTTTAATCTCGTCCATAAACACTCTGTGTGGCCTTACCCTAATAATCGACCTAAGATAACAGATACAATTGCTTATATTGATTATGATGCTGACCTTAGAATTTTATCATTTTAATAGACACATCCGCAAGTCATATTTTCCAGCCTTTAAAAAACACACACCAGCTGCCAGGAATCCCTCCAATGTGAGTCTTTTTGTTTGTCTGCTTCCCATCATATTTATTTTACTGTATATTGAAGCAGACTAAATGTCTTATTAAAATAAAATAAAATGATAAATCTTTGATAGCTTCTATGTCCTTACAGAATTTATTTCCTTTTTTAGAATACAACAGCGATAGATGAAACATTAATAGAAGAAAATCAGTACGGAAACATTCACAGTGATCGCAATGCTCAACCAGATTCAATGAGGCCAATGTAAGTTTGTCCCATAAGTTTGACCTATTGTCAGCCACTGTTGTGTCCCATCGAAGAGAACATGAGCATCATCCTTGTTGCCCCACCCCAATGCTTAATACCTTCCCCTATTTCAATGGACCTGTGGTCACGCATTGACAATTTAGCTCCATACAACCTTACTGCCAACTGCAGGTCCTAGGCTATCTCCAGCAGTCCAAAATAGTTGAATGGAGTGACAGTGCGTATGCTTAATAGCCGGTCCATTCAAACAGTGATTGGCAGCACCCCAAGGGTTCAGGCCCCTGATGATCAGACACGTATCTCCCATACTGTGGATTGGGGAAAAGTGTTTGAGCTGGTATAACCCCTTTACAGAAAGATCAATGGCCAAAAATATAAAAACTCCACCAAAACAAAAATTGGAGAACACCCATAGCCACCAATCAGAAGTCAGATTTTAACATGTCAAGAATAGACCTAATTGGTCTGAGAAGGCAGGACTTTCTCTGTGCTTTTCTTTAAATTTTGTGATTTACACAGTAGAAATACTTATGGTAAATTTAACGGGTGATTCTATTTATAAACACAGTCTCGCACCTCATTTATAGAAATAGTCTAGAAAGCTGTATCACAAAGGATCTTTTTACAGATAGCATTCTGTCCCCTTAATAGCTATTTTTCATGTTTTATAGTAATATTCATTTAGAGCTATTTATGATTAATTTTATTATATTGATTTAATGTAGTTACACTATTTTATCTTGCATATTATTCTTTTTTTTGTCCTCTCTATATTTCTCTATTTATATAAATATTTAAATTAGCATTAGTATTTATTAGTATACTAATACTACTATTTATTTATAACTTTATTTACTGATATAATTGTGTCCATATTTGTTATTTACTTGCATTAATATTCATATTAATATTTCGATTTGTATAGTATTTATTTCTTATTGGTTCATTTTTTTATGTATTTCATGATTTTCTTTCATTTTTTATTTTATACTGTATTTGTATTTTGTTGCTCCAGTTAAAGGGGTATTCCAATAGGTAAAAGTTGTCCCTTATTTTGTGGATCAGATTGGTGGGGGTCCTATCGTGAGACCCCCACCCATCATGAGAATGGGGGTCCAGTACCCCCTGGAGATTCCCTTAAATGACCAGAGTGGCCAGTTGCACATGTGCTTGGCTGCTCTATTCATTTCTATAGGAGTATCGAAAAAAACATCTTTACCTAGCTATGTTCAGAACTCCCATAGAAATGAATGAAGAGGTCACATGCATGGGCGACAGGCCAATCTAATCATTTTAGAGGAGCTGCATTGGGCCTACAGGGCTCCAGTTCTCATCATGGATGAGGGTCCCCCACTGATCTAATAGATATCCCTTATCCTGTGGATATGTGGTAACTTTAAATAACTGGATTATCCCTTTAACGATAATGCTGTAGGTAACAGTCCACTATAAGTTTCCTGCTACAACACACTGAGAAGTAGGTGAAGAAAGCAAGCAAAAAAGAAGGCAACAGAAATCATAGAGCACAATGAAGGCAAGCAAGGAAGAAAGAAGGATAAAGGGAAGAAAAGCAGTTTATAAGGCTGCTGAAATTGTACACAAAGGCTCTCATTAGGGCTAGCTACGTCTCCCTGAAAGATCCACACTTGAACAGAACATGACATTTATATTTTTAATGTATAAATATTTATTAACACTTTATATTGTATTCATTTCATTTTATTATTATTACTTTTTTATATGTTTACTTATTTATTTAGGGTCGAACAGCACAGAACTTCGGAATGGCAGGAGCATTGAAAAATGTAGAAGATCGGGTGGATGGAGAAGGACTGCTGACCAGCAATCCTTCCTCCTACATGTGACTGTAGAGACACCCTTAAAGCAGGAGCGCTGAGCAGTAGAGATGAGCGAACTTTAAAAAAAAGTTCGGCGTTCGGGTTGTGGTAATCACCGCATCCCGTTATGGAATCCACTACCGCGGACTATCGCGGCATATGGAATCCATAAGGGGCGGCTTCCACGAACCCGAACAGCCGAAGGACCTGGGGTGACGTCACCGTCATGTGATCAGTGCAGGGGGCGTGGCTCAGCACGGGAGCACCCCGTATCAGCCAGGGTGGTAATGAAAGGTAATTAGCAGCCAGCTGAGGAGCACAGGTGAAGGTGGGCTTAGCTCCTCAATCAGTGGTCTCAGTCTGAGGAAGGAGCAGGCTGTGCCAGGGCCTGTGGGTGCCAGGACCCTATAACCCTGTGTGTAGGGTAAGCACTATGTTGTGTTTTGGGGAGCTGGGTGGTAGACCCAGATCCCGATGGAGAGTTTGTGGCCAGACGGCTGAGGATTTATGTTTATGGGTTATGTTGTGATGCCTGTAAAAGTGACAATAAAGCTGGTTGTGGACAGTTTGCGCCCAAATCTGCAGTGTTGGAGTGGCTTCTTGAGGTGTTCCAACTCTCTAGGCTGAGAATATGGTGATCTTGGAGAGATAAGTGAGCCTGAGTTGTCACAGTCTGTAAAAAATAGTGCCTGTCCATGATTTTGGTATAAGTTGTCCAGACAAAAAGAACAATTCTGGTTGGCAGCCCTAGTGCTGACTGGCACTGCTATGGCGATCTTTCACCCTGCTTGCTCTCTTTAGACAGGGCTGTTTCAGTAGCTTGACCGCAAAGCAGGAGCGTTAACTGGAACCGTTATGTGCTGCTCAGCGCTCCTGCTTTAATGGTTCCTCTACAGGATAGATGGTCAGCAGTCCTTCTCCATCCACCCATTCTCCTGCATTTTTTAACGCTCCTGCCATTCAGAAGTCCGGTGCTGTTTGACAAAAAATAAATAAGTAAACAAATAAATTAATTTAAAATAATAATAAAAGGAATATATACTGTATCTAACTAATAAAGAAATAAATACAATATAAACTGTAAATAAAGATTCATACAATTACTAATATTAATGTCATGTTCTGTTCAATGGAACATTCCAAGTGTGGCTCTTTCAGGGAAAGTTTGATGGCCTTTGTGTATGAGTTCAGTTGCCTTCTCTCCTGCTTTTTTCCCTTAGTCCTTCTTTCTTCAATCTTGTTTCCATCAATGTACTGTACACTATGATTTCTGTCGCCTTCTTTCTTTACTGTCTTCTCCACATTCTTCTCACTGTATTGAAGTACATGTAATGAATGAGATACCATACAGTACTTTTACTTTTGTTCTGTGACACTGCCATCTTCTGCCTTTTTGTTCAGGATTTGAAACTAGCAGGGGACTAAATCGTGATTCTTTAACGCTTTTTACAAACCTTGAGCATTACTCCTGCTAGATCTGTACATGTTTTATTAAACTGTCATTGTCTTTATGTCTTTTTATAGCTATTATTCTAATTTTCTTTCCCTACAAATCTCCAAAGGTATTCAAAGTTGTAATTTTAATAACGTGCATTGCCACGTGGTGCGCTGTTAAGGAGCTATGTCCTTGAGGATACATTTACAAAACTAATTTGTTTTTTTCAATTGTTTATTCCCTTTTTGATTTAGATCTTTAATGGATTTGAACTTTAAAGACAATTACGCCATTTACAGCAATAGTGAAGTGAGTAACAATTCAAAAAGTTATAATTAGGTAACTCTGGCACTATAGTATCTTATCTATACTCTTCATGGGTATATACTGTAATTTGAGATGAGCGAAGTATTGTAAAATTTGATTCTGCTGCTTCGCCAAATCTTACAAAAAAATTACTTCAGCGCGAAGCGCATTTCTTTGTGAGTAGTGGGTGCAATGACAGGGAGCGGCAATTTCGCTTCTCTGTGTCATTGTACCCCTCAGATGCCGCATTCATCGCTGATTGCAGCATCTGACATTAATTTTGAAGTGTAAAATAAAATAAATCAAACTTACCTTATCCATTTGATCATGAAGAGACGGCCGCCGCCATCTTGATTGAAGATCCAGTGTAAAATCTCTTGCGGCCTGTGATGATGTCTCCATGTCAGCTGGTGTGGTGACATCATACATCATAGCGCACATCACTCTTCTTGATCAAATGGATAAGATATGATTATTTTTATTTTTACAGGGATTAGTTACCACAAAGCACAATGGAAATTTGGCTTTGCGGTGAATCAAATTTTCCCTGAAATTTGGATCACGCAACACTAACTGTAATACCAACAAAATGTAATGACCTCTGTCCTACAGTCCAAAGACATCCTTATCATTACTCAATCTTCTGGTGGTAGCTCTATTTCTTGTATTCATGCGTTCTCCTGACCCTACTCTTAAAAAGACTGTATATGGTGTTTATGGGAATCCATGATGACATCAAGTATTCTATTTTAGCCAATGGTCCTGTCCCAGGGTCTATACTGTTTTAAATCATCTGTCCCAAATTTCTAGTAGGCAATTGTCCTTCAGTTTCTGTCTCTTGACCATGTCTGGCCACCTGTGCCTCCCAACTCAACTTGACTCTAGACCACATATGACCATATCTGTCTCTTTGGACCTAAAACTATTCTGTTATAATAAAAGTCATCAAAGAACAATGAGCTATGAGACCTGTGGAGTCAATAACCGCTTCAGAAAATGTTAGAGTAAAAACTAGGGCCCTGATTTCTAAAGTCCTGTGCTACGATGGACTTCATGACCCATACTATGACTGAAGAGGCATTAAATTTATGGTGAGGCACAGGCTGTTTGGCAGCCTGTGCGCCATATTCTGAAATCTGCTCCAGCTCATAGCTCATTTCTGGCGTAAATGATGATAAATGGGGGAAGGGGGACAATGGCCATGAGGTAGCAAAAAACTCCAGTTGCAACTAGATTTAGTTGCAATGGGTTTACAAAGATACAAAGCTTTGACAACATTTTAACTACAAAAAACAGGTTTAGGAAGATGGTAAATTTCCCCCTTTGTGCCTCCGGACTATCTACTGAGAATTTAAATAAACCTACTGCTCATGAATCCACAACTGTTATTAGTACTTACTACTTATTCTTTGGTCACGTTAATACCACCTTCATGGAAATTATCATAGTCATACCTGGAGCATCACCTGAACATCTTTGACCAACCAGGAGACAATTCTCATTAAAATTCTTTAAATGTTATATTTTACAGGTCATGCAGCCAACAAATGAAGTGGAATATTCTGATATCTGTCATGTTCAACAGGATCATATGACTTCATCCAGTGTTGATTATGGACACAATGTGGAGTATGCAACTTTAAGACTTTAAACCAATGACTTTTCTTGTGAAAGGAGGATCAATTGATTCAATTATCACATCATTTGAATATTGATTAAAGACAATAAAAATAACAGCCCACTCTACGCAGAACAAGTTCTAACATAGCAGGAATCTGGGTCAAATAATCAAAGTTAATCAAAAATGTTAATTACTTTATTAAAACCATAGTAAAACCATACACAAAAAAAACTTAAGTGTAGAATAACAGATCCAAACAATGCAACACAAAGGAGATACAAAGCGGTACAAAAAGTAGCATACAAGTCACACAGAGATTAAGATTATACTCTCCGTAAATGGGGAGTAAATATTACAATTAGTCACCATACTTATAAATCCAAAGATATTAAAATGCAGTAGCTAAATCCAACCTTAAAGATGAAGAAGAGATGAATGGCTGGATGCCCACCACTGGGTGACACTACTTCCAAAGCATTTTGTAACTTTTTAACTAAATTTGCCAGAAGAGCTGGCATTTGATGGTGGGTGTCCACCACCAGTTTGATTACTTGCCCTACATTTATGCATTTTAGGTGTTCTTATTGCATTAATTTGGCCAAAAATGTGGAATATCCTGATGAAAGAAGCCAAAAACTGCTATCCAAAATAATTCTTTGATTTTCTACGATTCTCTAACTCGGCAAATGAACTCTACAACATCTATTGATGATGCTCCTAATGAAGGGAAAATACTTCACTGCTATAAATCATCGACCATTGCGATCATCTTTCTAAGCTGGTTTGGATGGATGCCCATAGTCTCCTATGGTCTCATAATGTATCTCTGTGTACGGTACATTTTTGTTTGAAGATGAGAATCCACAAGACAAAA
Source organism: Bufotes viridis (assembly GCA_033119425.1). NCBI lineage: Eukaryota > Metazoa > Chordata > Amphibia > Anura > Bufonidae > Bufotes > Bufotes viridis. Next base: position 588,645,826 of record CM065590.1, read on the forward strand.
TCTTGACATCCTCCGTTTTCTCAATTTTATTTTCTTTGCTTTACTCTTCTGGGCAATTTTTAAATTCCTTCAATGTTGCTTGCGTTTTGTTTTTTATAATAAAAAAATTATACCAAAAATAAGACAGTTACCTTATTCTGTAGGTTAAAATGATTACAGGGATAAAATAAACTCATAGTTACCATTATTTTTTACTTTCTTTTATAAAATGAACAACCTTTTGTAAATAAATTGCATTGTGTAGTCATATTCTGGCACCAATAATGTATCTTTCCTTTGATCAGGCTGAGTGATAGATCATCTTTTGTGGTGAGAACTTTAGATTTTATTGATATAGTTTTGAGTAACATCAAATAGGGTCCAGCGAATTGAAGTATCCAAAGTGGACTTCAGTCCGAATTTCAGGAAAAATTCAATTTTCTGCAAAGCCAAATTTCCTTGTGCTTCGTGGTAACAAATACAATTTTCCCTGAAAAGGTAGTAAAAACAAACAAACATACCTCATACATTTGAGCACAAAGAGTCCGCCACAGCCATCTTGATTGAAGATCTAGTGTGAAATCTTGTGCACGTGACGTATGACGTCACCACATCAGCCTACATGATGACGTCATCAAGCACCGGGCAAGGATCTTCATTCAAGATGGCCATGGTAGCCTCTTCTTGCTCAAATATATAAGGCTCTATTATTATTTTTTAACGGTTTAACCCCTCCAGGACCTTGGACGAGAATGCTCATCCTAAGTTGTGGCTAAAGTATGAAAAGTAAAGAAGTTAGCAGGCACACTCTTATTTGGGGTCCAAAAATTATCTTTATCATTTGGAGATACTTTAGCAATAAGTAAATTAAAATTTAAGTATATAAAATATGGGGTGGTATAAGAATCAATGTTTTGGTGAAAAAAATGGGGGGGGGGGGAGGTGTTTTAGGATGATCTGTTGTGAGTCTATCCCTTTAAAAAGTGGTAGGTGTTGGGTAAGGTATATTAGATGGCTAGTACGCAGAGTGAATAAAGGAAAAAAAGCATAAAGTGTTCATAAAAATAGAAAAAAAGTCATTTAGTTTCAATAAAAATTGCATGCGTAATCTCGATAATAAAAATATCCAGGTAGTGGCAATATAAAATAATAAAGGTATAAAATATAATCTGGGAAATGTAAAATGGTCACCAGTATAGTCACTTCTAATAAGGTATATTGTAAGTTGCAATTCAGGCTTGTCAACGTGTAGTACATGTAGGATAGTACAGCGACCAGTTTTGTGATTTTGTAAGAGGGGAGTGGGGTGCTCTTTAGCCTCGGCACGGCATCCCGCACTGTCTCTGGCTTAGAGTTCACTTACCCACCGCTCTGGGATGTTGCCTGGATGGGTCCTCGGTCAGTGCGTCTCGCGGTCTTTTGGTGCGCTGGACGGCGTCCCTCGTGGCTCTTGTGTTTCGTGTGCGTGCTTTTTCCGTGACGTTCTATAGAGGTTGCGTGGTCACATGATCGCGATCTTTATTATTGCCGCTGATATAATGTTCAGATGGAGCGCTTTGTAGGGAATTAATTCTTCCGATTTTTGATAGATTTCACTTGGAAAATAGTATCCTCTACAGGCTTAAACGCGTTTTGGGACTTGGCCCTTCATTAGTAAGCAGAGGATTACTACCGTTTGGGGGGGTATTTTATTATGTGATGTTAATTAACTAATTGATTATGTTAATTGTTAATTGGTTGAAGTTAACTCTTTAGAGTAGGAGACGATGTAGGAAAAGACAGTCTTTTGGTGTATATATATAGTGTAAATAAATGTGAAGGCTCAATGGTTAAGAGACCGCTCTAATATTTTTGGTATAGTTACAAAATCACAAAACTGGTCGCTGTACTATACTACACGTTGACAAGCCTGAATTGCAACTTACAATATACCTTATTAGAAGTGACTATACTGGTGACTATTTTACATTTCCCACATTATATTTTATACCTTTATTATTTTATTTTGCCACTACCTGGATATTTTTTTCAATTTTTATGAACACTTTATGCTTTTTTTCCTTTATTCACTCTGCGTACTAGCCATCTAATATACCTTACCCAACACCTACCACTTTTTAAAGGGATAGACTCACAACAGATCATCCTTACCACTACTATCCTAAAACACCTCCCGACCATTTTTTTTCACCAAAACATTGTTTCTTACACCACCCCATATTTTATATACCGTATATACTCGAGTATAAGCCGACCCGAGTATAAGCCGACCCCCCTAATTTTACCCAAAAAAACCTGGGAAAAGTAGTGACTCGAGTATAAGCCGAGGTGGAAATGGATGTCACTGTTATGGGGGATCTGTGGATGACGCACTGTTATGGGGGGGATCTGTGAATGACGCACTGTTATGGGGGGATCTGTGGATGACGCACTGTTATGGGGGATCTGTGGATGACACTGTTATGGGATGGGGGCTGTGGATGGCACTTATGGGATGAGGGGATGTGGATGACACTGTTATGGGAAGGGGGATGTGGATGGCACTTATGGGATGAGGGGATGTGGATGACACTGTTATGGGAAGGGGGGATGTGGATGGCACTTATGGGATGAGGGGATGTGGATGACACTGTTATGGGATGGGGGATGTGGATGGCACTTATGGGATGAGGGGATGTGGATGACACTGTTATGGGAAGGGGGATGTGGATGGCACTTATGGGATGGGGGGCTGTGGATGGCATCCACAGATCCCCCATCCTATAACAGATCCCCCATAACAGTGCCATCCACATCCCCTCATCCTATAACAGTGCCATCCACATCCCCCCATCCCCCATAACCGCTCATGTATAGTTTTTAGATTTGATTATACTATACACTTATTGCAATTCTTGCCCCCACTGTACCTCATTACATGCGGCAGGCGGGCAGTGAATCCTTCAGGCCGGGCGGGAGAGCAAGCGCAGTGTGACTGACGTCACGTGCCTGCGCCGCCTAGCTTCATTCATAAAGCAGGCCGGGCAGGCACGTGACATCAGCAAGTCACGCTGCTCGGTCCGCCCGGCCTGAAGTATTCACTGCCCGCCTGCCGCATGTAATGAGGTACAGTGGGGCAAGAATTGTAATAAGTGTATAGTATAATCAAATTTAAAAAGTATACATGAGCGGTGGGGCCGGAGCGCAGTGAGCGCATCGGCCCTGCCGCAAATGCCCGCCCCAGCTCCTCCCCCGCTCCTCCTCCCACTCCGCTCTTCACAGTTTTAATTTATGACTCGAGTATAAGCCGAGTTCGGGTTTTTCGGCACAAATTTTGTGCCGAAAAACTCGGCTTATACTCGAGTATATACGGTACTTAAATTTTAATTTACTTATTGCTAAAGTATCCCCAAATAATAAAGATAATTATTGGACGCCAAATAAGAGTGTGCCTGCTAACTTATTTACTTTTCATACTTTATCTAACTGACTGGGTGAGTCAGAACATAGCAGCCTCTGCATCTCTACCACTCTGAGGAACAAGTAGAGCCGTCTATAGTCCTTTACCTAAGTTGTGGCTACTTAATGCATCAGGGCGAGCATTCTCGTCCAAGGGTTAACGCGCTCCCAGACACACGCTGCAGCGATCAGCAGCAGGGGCCTGGCTGATACTGACAGCCGGACCCCTGCTGTATCCGCCAGCATCTGTGAAAACACTGATGCCGGCGGATTAACCCCCTGTACCGCGGCATACAGGAGGTTTGTTGCAGTTTGTACATCCCCATTGGGTCCCCATGCTGCAGTAACGGGGATGGTTGCTATGGAATCCCTGATGCCTTGAACAGGCATCAGGACTGCCAGCTACAGAAGCCTAGGCGATCCAGGCAACTGTTAGCGTCTTACAGTGTAAGACACTGACAGTTCAATACAGCACAATAAAGATGCATTGTGCTGTATTGAAAGAGGGATCAGACCCTGAAATCTTGAAGTCCCATAGTGGGACAAAACATAAAGTGAAAAAAGAAGTTAAAAAAATAAAGATTTACAAAAAATTAAAAGTTTCAAGTAAAAAAAAAAAAAAAGTGCCCATTTCCCAAAATAAGGTAAAAATTTTTTGTAACAAAATAGGAAAAAAAAAGAAAAGTAGACATATTACGTATCGCTGCGTCCGTATCGATATAAAATTATCACATGACCTAACCCCTCAGGTGAACACCGTCAAAAAAATAAAATTATATCTGTGCTAAAAAAAACATTTTTTGGTCACCTTACATCACTAAAAGTGTAACACCAAGCGATCAAAAAGGCATATGCCCCCCAAAATAGTACCAATCTAACTGTCACCTCATCCCGCAAAAAATGAGCCCCTACCCTAGACAATCGCCCAAAAATATAAAAACTATGGCTCTCAGATTATAGAGACACTAAAATATGATTTTTTTTTGTTTCCAAAGTGATGTTATTGTGTAAAACGTAAATAAATAAAAAGAAAGTATACATTTAAGGTATCGACTCATCCTTAAGAACCTGCTGTATAAAAATATCACATGACCTAACCCCTCAGGTAAACACCATAAAAAAAAAAATTTTTAAAAAGCCATTTTTTGTCACCTTCCATCACAAACAGTGTAAGGCCCCTTTCACACGGGCGAGTTTTCCGCGCGGGTGCAATGCGTGAGGAGGACGCATTGCACCCGCACTGAATCCGGACCCATTCATTTCTATGGGGCTGTGCACATGACAGTTGATTTTCACGCATCACTTTTGCGATGCGTGAAAATCGCAGCATGCTCTATCTTCTGCGTTTTTAACAGAACGCAGGCCCCATAGAAGTGAATGGGGCTGCGGGAAAATCGCAAGCATCCGCAAGCGAATGCGGATGTTTTGCGATGTTCCCGCATGGTTGCTATGCAACCATCGGGATGTGTAACCGGTTCTGTATTATTTCACATTATAACATAGTTATAATGTAAAATAATACCCTTGGCCATCTTCCTAATGTTGAACCCGGTGCTGAATGGGTTAAAAATAATAAACTAATCATAACTTACCTGGTCCATTTGATCGCGAAGCCCGGCATCCTCTCCGTTAGCTTGCTAGTAGGAAAAGGACCTGTGATGATGTCACATGGTCACATGGCCCAATCACATGCTCCATCACTATGGTGATGGAGCATGTGATTGGGCCATGTGATGCTGTGACGCACTTAGTGAACCCATTGCAGCGGTTACTTGTAGGATGCAGATAAGTTGGTGAAGCCATGCAGTCATGCAGGGGTTAATCCATAGGATGCCTGCAGTGAGGTTAGTGAAGACCAGCACTGTATAGGGGGGTCTTGCAGTGAAGTTCCCGGGTCTGGCTGAAGCCTGTAGTCCTCCTGCAGCACAGAGAGGTTGCCCTGAGCTCTCCTCTTACCACATGTTGCTGAGCGGCTGGGCTGCTCCAGTCCCCATTCTCCAGCACTGCATGAGGGAGCGTCTGCCAAGCGCAGGGATGTGGAGAAGTGCACAGACCAGGCACTGTTATCAGCTGCCAGGTAGGACCTGGCTTTTTAACCATTCCCTTACAACTTTTACTCTGGCTGTCAGTTCTGGCCAGTAATGTGAGCGCGCAGACAGCCTGCTTGTGCATCCTCCGTCTTCCCTCAGAGGAAACTGGGAGAAGGAGGATTCCTAGCAACCCTATTATAAGCACAGGTAAAAATAGGCAGTACAGGGAACAAAAATGTGGAATTAAGGGGTAATTGAATAGACAGAGAAAAGTTGAAACAGGGCCACCAAGGTGATATTAATCACCAAAATCCAATACTCAAAAAAAAAAAAAAAATAATAATAATACAACAGTTATCCTTTAAGTTTTGTTTGGCTGTTAACCCTTGCTTTGTTACTGAAAAAAAATTATTAAAATGGAAAAGCTGACAAAAAAGTGAAATTCTGAACATTTTCATCTCCATTAATTCTTGTGGAACACCTAAAGGGTTACCAAAGCTTGTAAAATCAGTATTAGGCTACATGCACACGACCGTTGCCTGCCTCCGCGTCCGCTCCTCCTTGAAATTTTGCGTCCGTCAAAAAAAACGGATGACGGACCGTTTTTTTTGACGGACCGTTTTTTTTTGACGGATCCATTGTAAAAATGCCTATCCTTGTCCGCAAATGTGAAAAAAATAGGACATGCACTATTTTTTTGACGGAATGAAAACACGGATCACGGATGCGGAAAAAAAACGGTTGACCATCCGCATTTTTTGACGGACCCATTGAAATGAATGGGGAAGCATCCAATCCGTGAAAAAAAACGGAACGGACGCGGAAACAAACAACGGTCGTGTGCATGGGGCCTTAAATACCTTGAAGGGTGTAGTTTCTAAAATGGAGTCACTTTTGGGTGGTTTCTATTATGTAAGCCTCACAAAGTGACTTCAGACCTGAACTAATCCTTAAAAAGTGGATTTTGGAAAAAAGATTTGCTTCTAAATTTCTAAGCCTTCTAACGTCCCCAAAAAATTAAATAGCATTCCCAATATGATCCAAACATGAAGTAGACATATGGGTAATGTAAAGTAATAACTATTTTCGGAGTTATTACTATCTATTATAAAAGTAGAGAAAATGAAATTTGCTAATTTGCAAATTTTTCCCAAATTTTGGTAAATTTGGTATTTTTTTTATAAATAAAAATGATTTTTTTTACTCAGTTTTACCACTGTCATGAAGTAAAATATGTGACGAGAAAACAATCTCAGAATCACCTGGATAAGTAAAAGCATTTTAAATTTATTACTACATATAGTGACACATCTCAGATTTGCTAAAAATGGCCTGGTCCTTCACTGTGAAAAGGAGGTCGTACATTGGTCCTTTGGTCCTACATGGGAGGATCCCTGAGAGCATCTGGTGCAGATTCTAGGGCAGATCTGCCAGGCTGGCTTGACATTACCCCAGGAAAGTGCCAGCTGGGCATAAGCGAGGGGCACCGGGTAGGTAGGGAAGCGTTGAAACCGGAGCCAGGGAAAGTGTATGCCAGCACATCCTGGCTCACGCTCCGGGACAAAAACTAGGTGATTTGCTCCCCACTATAGTAGCTTGGGGAAGGCCCCTGATGACCCGCACCCAGAAGAAGATGCCTTTCGCAGTCCATTGGACAAACGACAGTGAGACGGCCTTCTGGGCCCAGCTTCCCAGTACTACAAGCAGCCGACTTCACGCAGCTGTTTATAGTACCTGCGGACGACAGTAATTGTGGCCTCGTTGTCATGCTCGGTCAGGTCAACTCTAGGGGACAGGAATGAATGGGAAGTTGCTACACTGGAGCCCCGATCTCCAGCAGTATCACTTTGCCATTCGCCACAGGAAGGGCCGTGACCATGGGAACGCCGACGGGTTATCTCAACAAGGAGAGGGTGTGGATGGGTGCATGGGGGACTACAGGAATGTGTTGCCCCCAGAGCCCTCTAAAGGGGGGGAGGTGTGAGAAATATAGAATATAAATATGGAATTATTATTTAATGTCAGCCATGATCTCATTCCAGCCATCTGCTGTCAGTTAGCAGAGGGTGTGAACTCCGCAGGGGATCCTGGCTTCAAGCAGGCCACATGCATACAATTTAACACCTCCTCCAGCCAGCCCGGAGGCCTACAGGAAAATCCTCCTGCAGGGGGTCTCACCTAGTAACCAGTTCAATCAAATATATCAGACATCCTGGAACCAGGGATTCATAAGGAATTTTGAATTGCCCGTCCATCACAAGCATAAGTCAGTTATATATATGCGACCCTGGGGCCAAGACGGACATGCCCCTGGTTGTAGTTTTGTGGTAGGATGCCAGAAAGGCAAGATACAGACATCTCGCCGCAGAAACCTAATAATGGTGCCATATTTTGTCTCCTCTCCACCTGTAGCCAGGACCCAGGCGGATCTGTTGGTCTCAGAACCATCTCCCTGTGACCTCCTGGCCTGGAGCTATGGGCCCTAATGGGTTCTGTCGGTCGTTTGGCTGCCAAGACCAGCAGGGAGGGGGGTGATCGACTACAGAGGGGCGTGGCCGACTACAGGTGAAAAGGGCCATGCAGGCAGAGTCCAGGGTCTTTTCTCTGAAGGTAACTTACAACACATAATGGTTTGCTTAATTTGTGACAGAATCTAACAACAAAATTCTGGTGCAAAATTGCAAATTGTTGCAGATGAGGCCTTGTCCCATTTCTTGCTAAGCCACATCTATGATGACGTCTAGGCAAATCGCATTAGTAAATGTGGGTGTGATAAATGGAAAGCTCTTCTGGTAGCAAACATGATCTGTGATTTAGGAGTATGTCATATGTCCCTGTATACATAGATGGCTGTTCCTCTAGCATATATTATCTGTTATACGAATATAGCATGTGATTTCTATATCCTATAACCTCAGTGCATAGTATTGTTATTAGCTATATTGATAGGGTGCCTTTTTTTTACACCTAACCCATAGCATAAATTTTTGGTAATGAGAATTGTGAGCATGCCATATATTCTTTTTCTACTGCTGTACTGATGCTAACAATGGCAAAGTTGGTACGTTGCCTCTCAGTCTTGAAACTAAACCTATGTGGCGAATATATTTCTCCTTGGTGGAAATCCAATAAACACCTGACTCAAAAAACGGGCTCTTTGAAAATGGTAAAGAGATGTTTCATGGATTTTTAAAATACATAACATGGTGGCACCTCCACAGCAGGTATCCAGGAGTTTTTCAGCTGGAATACCAGAGGATGAATAAAACAAATCACAAGTAGGGCCTGTCAACTCTCTGTCTGACATACTGTATAGTAAAATAATTGCAAAACACCCCCAAAAAGGTTGTAGTTCAAAGTAACTTCACCTCAGAATGGCAATTAAGAAGTATTTTTTTCCTACTAATAAACGCCGCCAAAAGATCTAACAATCAAAATTCACCCCAGAACGGCTATTAGGACGGAGGTATACTGTATATTTCGCCCTATAAGACTGACCGGCCCATAAGACGCACCTAGCTTTTGGAGGAGAACAAAAGATATATAAATATTTTTCATTAGACCTCAGGTCAGACCAGTAGTCAGAACCCCAATGTTAATTAGACCCCAATAAGACCTCAGATCAGTCCCTAATGTGAATGACCCACAATCAGACCTCAGATAAGAGCCCCATACCTCTTATCAGCCCCCATATGCTCTCATTTGCCCCCATTGCCTCATATCAGACCCCCCATGCCTCTCAGCAGCCCCCATATGAGGCTAATGCCTCTTAGCAGCCCCCATATGAGCCTCTATGCCTCTTAGCAGCCACCATATGAGCCTCTATACCTCTTTGCAGCCCCCATATGAGGACCATGCCTCTTAGCAGCCCCATATGAGCCCCTATGCCTCTTTGCAGCGCCCATATGAGCTCCTATGCCTCTTAGCAGCCCCCATATGAGTCCCTATGACTCTTAGAAGCCCCCATATGAGCCCTTATGCCTCTTAGAAACCCCCATATGAGCCCCTATGCCTCTAAGAAGCCCTCATATGAGCCCCTATGCCTCTTAGAAGCCCTCATATGAGCCCCTATACCTCTCAGAAGCCCCCATATGAGGCCCATGCCTCTTAGCAGCCCCCATAGGAGCCCATATGCTTCTTAGCAGCCCCATATGAGCCCCTATGCCTCTTAGAAGCCCTCATATGAGCCCCTATGCCTCTTAGAAGCCCTCATAGAAGCCCCTATGCCTCTTAGAAGCCCTCATATGAGCCCCCATGCCTCTTAGAAGCCCTCATATGAGCCCCTATGCCTCTTAGAAGCCCTCATATGAGTCCCCATGCCTCTTAGCAGCCCCCATATGAGCTCCTATGCCTCTTAGAAGCCCTCATATGGGCCCCTATGCCTCTTAGAAGCCCTCATATGAGCCCCTATGCCTCTTAGAAGCCCTCATATGAGCCCCTATGCCTCTTAGAAGCCCTCATATGAGTCCCCATGCCTCTTAGCAGCCCCCATATGAGTCCCCGTGCCTCTTAGCAGCCCCCTTATGAGCCCCCATGCCACAGAGAACTTAAAATAAAATAAAAAACACACACCTCTCCTGCTCCTGACTCAGCTGCTCCTCACCCACATCGCAATCCTCTTAATACTGCTGTCGGCTGTGCTGTGATCTGACGTGCAGAACGTGAGGTCACAGAGCGCCCTCACCCTGTCTGCATCCACTGCACAGCCAACAGCTGAGGACCAGGAAACGGTGAGTACAGAGCCTTCACTACTTCCAGGTCCTTCGGTACTAATGATCGCTTCCATAATGGAAGCGATCATTAGTATTCACCCCGTAAGACGCAGGGACATTTTCCCCCTCTTTTGGGGAACAAAATGTATGTTATGGGACAAAAAATATGGTATTCATTATTAATAAATGGCTTTAACATAATGTAACTTGACAGCTAATTGGCAATTAAGATGTATATTTTTCCTTTTAATATACCCCCAAAAAAGTATAATAATCAAAATTCACCGCATTACGGCTAATAGGAAGGAGTTATATTTCATATTAATACACCCTGTAAATGGCTGTAGTGTAATGGGAGTAATCGTAACGTCTCCTTTAAATATAATAAAACATAATTTCTCTTAGCAATGCGGGCACATATGAACATGATACCAACACAGAAGCCTTCAGCTGCCAAGCGCACACGTAACAGGTCAGTCGTTTAATTGCCCAAGTGTATGAGGGAGTCCTGAAGGATAGCTGAAGGCCTAGGGAGCATTTTACCATCAACTTTGGACTTCATTGGGGGGGGGGGAATCTGGCACTAAAGTGCCTAGGGCAGCATCAAATCTAAATATGGACCTGGCTCCACAGCAGCAGCAGGATGTAGTGTCAGACATTGCTCTACTGGTCTGTGTAGTAGGAGGAGCACAGCAGATTCCCGGCCATACTGCTCCTCCCCCTACACAAACCAGCAGAGAAATGTGTGACACTACATCCTGCTGCTGCTGTGGAGTGCCACCGGCTGAACTGTGATCATGAAGAACTAGGTGAGTATATATTTTTTAACTTCCTGTGAAGGGGGCAAATATCTGGCCATACCTACTATGAGGGGGCACATATCTGGCCATAACTACTGTGAAGGGGCACATATCTGGCCATAACTACTGTGAAGGGGCACATATCTGGCCATAACTACTGTGAGGGGGCACATATCTGGGCATAACTACTGTGAAGGCACATATCTGTGCATAACTACTATGAGGGACACATATCTGGACATAACTACTGTGAGGGGGCACATATCTGAGCATAACTACTATGAGGGGCACATATCTGGACATAACTACTGTGAGGGGCACATATCTGACCATTACTACCGTTACTCTGTAACTTTACCGTTGAACAGCAATTAAGACATATCTTTTTTTCTTTTTTTTTTCCTATTAATACACTCACGAAAAAAATGTAAAGCATTGTAAAATCACTGCAGAACGGCTAATAGGACGTATGTATATTTCCTATTAATACACCCCGTAAATGGCTGTATCACACAGAACTTGCACTGCAATCACAAGCAAGGTTTGCTGGAATTACTGATGTATCATATAGGGCAAACAACCTAAAAGCAGCAGTATAACAGCAATTTGGATCTCCAATAAGTGCAGCAAGGTGTAATAGAATCACTCCTATTATAGTGTTGAGCGCGAATATTCGAATAGCGAATTTTTTTAGCGAATATCGGCACTTTGCTAATTCGCGAATATTTCGAATATAGCGCTATAAATTTGCTATTTCGAATATTCGTTTTTTTTTGTTTTTTTTAAGTTTTTTTTTTTCTTTTCCACTTCCCAAAAGTAGTTCTTACCTGTCCTGAGTATTCCTGGCTTCCTGGCTGCTCCAGTCAGTGCCCGTTGCCGCTTCTGCCGACTTCCGTGCTCATGGAGCGTCCCCATCACCATGGGAACGTCTCCATATACTAAAATGTACTGTCGGATTTGAGAATTACGTTGAAATCGCAATGCGATTAATTCAAGTTATATTAGTCGCATTGCGATTACAACTTAGCAGTGCACTGCTATCTTACATATTAGGCTAGAATTAACGAATATGGAATATAGCAGCAGTGCTAAGAAGAAATCGCAATGCGATTACTCCAAGTTATATTAATCGCATTGCGATTTCAATTAGCACTGCTATAATATATTCGATATTCGTTAACTTCGTTAATTCTAGCATGCTGACCCATTATAAACCCAGCTCTAAGTTGAAATCGCAATGAGATTAATATAACTTGAAGTAATCGCATTGCGATTTCTACTTAGCACTGCTGCTATATTCCATATTCGTTAATTCTAGCCTAATATGTAAGATAGCAGTGCTAAGTTGTAATCGCAATGCGATTAATATAACTTGAATTAATTGCATTGCGATTTCAACAGACATGGTTTACTATGGTTGCTAAAACGAAGATGGAGAATACTTCGTTATCTTCATTTTGAGGAATATGACGAATACATTCGTCATATTCGCTAATTCTACCAAGCCAACCATAGTAAACCAGGTCTAAGTAGAAATCGCAATGCGATTACTTCAAGTTATATTAATCGCATTGCGATTTCAACGTAATTCTCAAATCCGACAGTACATTTTAGTATGGATGTATGGTTGGCTTGGTAGAATTAGCGAATATAATGAATGTATTCGTCATATTCCTCAAAACGAAGATAACGAAGTATTCTCCATCTTCGTTTTAACTACCTATTCGTCAACTTCGCTAATTCTAGCAATCAAATAGGAAGGTTGACTATAGAGACAGCTGTGTTTAATTAGCTATATTATATTATATATATTTTTTTAATAAATAGAATAATTATAATAATTATCAAGTATTATAATTATTCTATTTATTTTAAAAAAAAGCTAAGTAATATAATCGCATAGCGAATTAAACACAGCTGTCTCTATAGTCAACCCTCCTATTTGATTGCTAGAATTAGCGAAGTTGACGAATAGGTTGCTAAAACGAAGATGGAGAATACTTCGTTATCTTCGTTTTAAGGAATATAACGAATACATTCGTCATATTCGTCATCTTCGCTATAATTCTAGATATGAAACCAATAGGAAAGTAGCCTTAAGTTACAATCGCAATACGCGATTATTTAAATCGCATATTAATCGCGATAACTAGAATAATGACGAATATTCGATTTCGACAAATATGAAACGAATATTCTATTTCGTCAAAATCGAATATGGCAGCTGCCGCTCATCACTATCCTATTACCCAGGCTGTACACTCTCCTATTGAACCCTATTCTCCTTTTATAGTGTAGATGATATTTCCTTGAACTTGTAAATAGTTTTTTGAGCACAGTGAAGTCTTTCCTAGCACTGTCCCTAGCGCCTACTGACATCTCTCCCTGCACTAAGTACACTGGAAAATAGTGATGAGCTGCATAGCCAAATATTCGCCATAAATTCACAAATTTTAGAAGCATGGATGGCGGTGTAGCCTCCCTTTGAAAACAATGAGAGGAGGTTTCAGTGGAGATCCGGCCTGATTTTAAGCAAGGAGTCTGTGCTAAAACCCACTCTGAAAATGCCCCTAAACTAAAAGCTTTTAGCCTTTAGCCTATGTCCCACTAGTTCCTTATAGATTGGAAGTCATTGTGAGCAGGGCCCTCAACACTCTTTTTTTATTTATTAATGGGCATGGTATATATACATGTACCACCTGGAATGTACTGAATTCTACATGAATAAAGATTATTATTATTAGTATTATTATTATTACAATCAATATTTATATTATTATTAGGGACACTTAATTATCTCAATCCACATTGTTTCTAAATATGAATTTAAAGCCACAAGTGTGTTGAAAACTGCCACATTCTTATGAATAAAGGGATAACCCATTTTGCAAAACTGACACTGACACCTTTATGTCTATGCAGTAACCCACACCCGAGGATAATGCAATGTTTTAAATAGTTTTGTAATATTTCATAATGTTATGCATTTCATATGCATTTTTATTTAATTTTGCTGATTCTACCAGTAAGGTAATGGATGGAAAGGCTTGAAAGATAAATGGTTAACCACGCTGTTTCTCCCCTCTTGGTGAGGGTGAGTGGGATGACTCTGCTTTCTGCCAGGAGTTGGAGAACAGCTACAGGGTGGAGAGAAAGCACAAGTCAGAGCTCCTGCTACAGATTAACCCTATCCTCAGGTGAATCCTTGAGAAGACAATCAGCGGAGGGAGCCTTTACATCCAGCATTTGAAGACACTACTGTGAGGTGAGGGACTATGGCTAAGCCACCCATCACCCAGATTACTACCAATCCAGTACTACACAAGTGCTAAATGACACCCAACCAACCTGTCTCCATATTCTTTACTGGTGCCAGAGAGAAAATTGCACTTGGATTCTGAATGTATCTGAAGGTTCACATTGCAGTTAGTTAAAGAGACTTTTATTCTTTAACTTCTAGCCTATTTTCAGTACCACATTTCCAGTGCACTGATCCCCAGGGAGCAATGACCTGAGGGAGTACACTGAGGCTACTGCCACTCCTATACTCTACACCAGCTCCTCGGGCTCGTTGCATCTATACATTTTACCCATGTCAACAGTGATGTGAACCACTGTTTAATTTAGAGCCAAATATATCCATGCCGTTGGGTTTAAAAAATAAAAATAAAACATTTCAATTTCCTTTAAAAAATTAATAAAAGTTAATAAACAGTGGTGTCCTAATTGGGATCCCTGCTTACTACAGCAAAGAATAGCAGCGCTTTGTAATTTTTATGTTACACAAAAGAAAAATTTAATGGGCTTACATAAATTTTTTACTAGCTCCACTTTTGGTTTAGCAGAGTTAGGGCTTGTTTTCATCACCGTCATGGTTTCCGTTATTGTTTTCCGTTATAACATGGTTATAATGGAAAATAACGGAATCCATAAGACGGAAGTTAAAACAGAAGCCTTTAAGAGGCATTCCGATTTGATCCGTCATAATAGAAGTCTATGGGCAATCATAACCATCTGGTCTCCATTATGCAAGGCGAAGAACAAAGTCCTGTCGACAGGACTTTGTTTCCGTCCTTATAACGGTAACCATACGGATCTGTTATGATTCCCATAGACTCCTATTATGACGGTAAGCTAAACTGAATGCCTTTTCAAAGCTTACAGATGTAGCAGGATTAACACACAAATTGTTAACTCAAATTTCTTAACTCATCGCGTTATCTTGAAACAAAAGCCATTGAAAAGCAATTGAAGGTATTTGCTTAACGCATTTAGTTTAGATAACACGTCTCATAAACCATGTGTGTGAACGCTACTACATCTGTACGTTTTGCATTTCATCATAATACTGGATTCTTGCGTAATGGGAACCAGGACTGACCTGTTATAGACTTGTGTTATGAAGGATCAAAATGGAATGCCTCTTAAAAGCTTCTGTTTTGACTTCCGTCTTATGGTTTCCGTTATTTTCCGTTATAACCATGTTATACCGGAAAACAATAACAGAAACTATATTGGTGATGTGAACCAGCCAATAGATCTGCGCTACATACATCATGTAACAAGGTTATGAAATGCAGCCACAATCCTGCTCTGAGAGGAACAAACTACCCACAATTCCATTTCTTTACAATTATACCAGAGAATCCAGCACGGCACAGCCCATACATAACTGATTGCAAGTGCCACCCATCAGATCATGCAAGGTCACTACGTCTTACTACGTCTTAATCTTCCGATGTGATACCTCAGATATAGTAATAAATCTCAGTGTGGTTGAGACATCGTCTTTGCAATTGGACAAGTACCAAAAACATTCTCAGAAAGACAAACTACAGACCAAAAACTGAACTTCTGGAAACCGCTAAAGAATTCTTATGAAAGAGGAAGTTGTGGATCTTTGATATCACAGCCTTGTACTTCACGAGTTTCTGGAAATCTCTAACAATTAAAAACCATGACAAAATGTTTTACCTAAAATTAATGTGTCACTGATTCAACTGCTTAGATACATATACACTGTAAATTGATTGTCTGTGTTATACAACACTAGGAGAATGACTCAGCTTCACATGGGTATGTTTTGACTACTTCATTTAATGTCTGTGAGCGTGGTTAAAAGATTTCCCCATAACAGTGACCTCCATAGTGCCCTGTTCCTTAACAGTGATCTCCACAGCACCTTGCCCCTTAACAATGACCTCCACAGCACCGTGCCCTCTTAACTGTGACCTCCACAGCATCCCCGCCATAACAGTGACCTACAAACCCCCTTATCACTGACCTCCACAATGCCCCACTACCCTAACGGTGACCTCAACAGCAGTCTACCCCCTTAACTGTGACCTCCACAGCACCCCACCCCTTCACAGTGACCTCCACAGAGGTCCATCCCCTTAACAGTGACCACCACAGCATCATGCCCATTATCAGTGACCTATGACAATGGAGAAAAATGGCTGAGTAAAACTGTGTGTATTTCAAGACTGAAGGACCTACAAGCTTCTATTGGCTAGTATATATCTCAAGAATATATCCTAGAGAGCTGAGACCTTAATGAAAACCTTCCTGGACACTCCATGTACCTACGAGACAAATTTGGTACAGATCGAGCCAGTCGATTGACCATGCATAAAGAACAGACAGACATACAAACAGATGAACAGACAGAAATAAATTTATTTATATATATAGTGACTGTGTACGACAGATAAGAGATATGGCGTTATGGGGTTTATATGTTCTCCCTGTGTTTGCATTGGATTGCATAGGATTCATCCCACATGCCAAAGACATATTTATATGGAACTTAGATTGTGAGTAGAGATGAGCAAATCGAATCCCACGAAGTGGAATTTGATCTGAATTTCAGGATAAATTTGATTCGCCTCAAAGGCGAATTTACTTGTGCTTTGTGTAAGCGAATCGATTTAACCTGAAATAGTATAAAAAACAAAAAAAATTATACTTACCTCCTCCAGTTGCTTGCGACGGGCCACCAGCAGTCATCTTGAGTTAAGATCTTGGTTGAAATCTCGTGCGTGGTGACTTATGACATTACGACATTAGCCGTCGTGATGACATAATCTCACACCGCTCAAGATTTCTCGTCAGATCTTAAAGCAAGATGGCGGTGGCCGGCCAGTCGCAAGGAAATGGAGGTGGTAAATTGGATTATTATATTTTTAAAATGTTAATTTTACACTGTTTTTACACTCAGATGCCGTGATCATGTATGAATGCGGCATCTGAGAGGTACAAGGATCGGAGGCGGCTGGTCATTGCACCCGCTACTTACATAAAATGCACTTTGTGACAAAGTAATTAATCCATGAAGCGAATTTTATTGTAAAATTTGTCGAATTAGCTGAATTGAACTTTTGAAAAATTAACTAATCTCTAATTATGAGCCGTATTGGGACTGCGTGAGATTAATGTCTGTAAGGTGCTGCGGAATATAGCAGCGCTATAAAAGTGCAATAAATAAATAAATATGTGAAGTCAAATGGAAAGTATCATTTATTCTATTGTAATTTGTAATAGATAGTTGAACATATTCTTTTTATAATGTTTTATTTTGGTATCACCATATTTACACTATATCAATGCAAACTATGAGATAATATTATTAATCCCAATTGGAGAATAGTGTAAAAAATGCTAAATTTCCTTTGGAAAAGCATGCAATCAAATAGCAATCGCAATTGCAAAATGATATCAATAAAAACAAGTACTCATCCTAAAAGCTATAAAAAGGAAAGGGAAAAAAATGAACAAAAATAAGTTTTGGTTCTTGGCGACGATGCAAAAATAAATGCTTAAAGTGTAACTGTGATTTTTTTTTTATTTCCTAGTCTTTTAGATCTAGGCATGTATTCTAGTGTTGAGCGAGCATGCTTGGCCGAATACCTGTTCGGCTCAAGCATCACAATGCTCGGCACTCGGCAGTGTTCGGCTTAACACCCCGTGTGCTCAAGCCCGATGCTGGAGTCTCCTCGCCTACTAGATATCTCCGGTAGTCAGCTGTCCATCCAAGCAGCAAAGCATGAGGTGAAACGTATCTTTGTATCTGAATAACATTCTAAAGAAAAGGTACATCTCAGCCTTTTCACATAATATCTATTTTTATGGACCATGGTGGTATGACCTGGCTATCTCCTGTATATAATTATATATGTACAGCTGGTATAACCTGGGTATCTCCTGTATATAATTATATATGTACAGCTGGTATAAGTTAGACATCTTCTTGTAAATAGTGATACAGATCATGCTGGTATAACCTGGGTATCTCCTGTATATAATTATATATGTACAGCTGGTATAACCTGGGCATCTCCTGTATATAATTATATATGTACAGCCGGTATAAGTTATATATCTCCTTGTATATAGTGATATGGAGCATGCTGGTATAACCTGGGCATCTCCTGTATATAATTATATATGTACAGCTGGTATAAGTTATACATCTTCTTGTATATAGTTATATGGACCATGCTGGTATAACCTGGGTATCTCCTGTATATAATTATATATGTACAGCTGGTATAAGTTATACATCTTCTTGTATATAGTTATATGGACCATGCTGGTATAACCTGGGTATCTAATGTATATAATTATATATGTACAGCTGGTATAAGTTATATATCTTCTTGTATATAGTGATATGGACCGTGCTGGTATAACCTGGGCATCTCCTGTATATAATTATATATGTACAGCTGGTATAAGTTATACATCTTCTTGTATATAGTGATATGGACCGTGCTGGTATAACCTGGGCATCTCCTGTATATAATTATATATGTACAGCTGGTATAACTTGGGCATCTCCTGTATATAATTATATATGTACAGCTGGTATAAGTTATACATCTTCTTTTATAGTGATATGGAGCATGCTGGTATAACCTGGGCATCTCCTGTATATAATTATATATGTACAGCTGGTATAAGTTATACATCTTCTTGTATATAGTGATATGGCCATGCTGGTATAACCTGGGCATCTCCTGTATATAATTATATATGTACAGCTGGTATAAGTTATACATCTTCTTGATATATAGTTATATGGACCATGCTGGTATAACCTGGGTATCTCATGTATATAATTATATATGTACAGCTGGTATAAGTTATATATCTTCTTGTATATAGTGATATGGACCGTGCTGGTATAACCTGGGCATCTCCTGTATATAATTATATATGTACAGCTGATATAAGTTAGACATCTTCTTGTATATAGTGATATGGACCGTGCTGGTATAACCTGGGCATCTCCTGTATATAATTATATATGTACAGCTGGTATAACTTGGGCATCTCCTGTATATAATTATATATGTACAGCTGGTATAAGTTACACATCTTCTTGTATATAGTGATATGGAGCATGCTGGTATAACCTGGGTATCTCCTGTATATAATTATATATGTACAGCTGGTATAAGTTATACATCTTCTTGTATATAGTGATATGGACCATGCTGGTATAACTTGGGCATATCCTGTATATAATTATATATGAACAGCTGGTATAGGTTATATATCTCCTTGTATACGACCTGGGAGTCCAAGGTGCATCCAGACATCGTCCAAATGCTGTTCCTGAACCAATTCAGCGGTGTTTCCATCAATTTCTGACCTTTTACTATGAACCAGGCACCCTCCCCTCTTCAAAGCAGGGGGTGCCTGGTTGTCTCCCATTGACTTCCATTATACTTGGGTGCTCGGCAGAGCACCCGAGCATCCCGATATGTTCGGGCCGAGCACCTGAGCACTTTGGTGCTCGATAAACACTAATGTATACCTGAAGTAATATTTTAATGATATTCAAAAGAGCTGTAATTACCATATAATAACAGCTTTCATTAATGGCCTCTGTCCCTTTCCACTGCTCCCTTAAAAGACCATTGCGAGGGCTTGTCTGTCTCCCACTAACCGTAAACAGAAGATAGAGCGGCTGTCCTCTACACTGCATGCCTGCTTTAGGCATCAGAGTGAGGAGGCATGTCTCTAGGTAATCCAATCTGATTGGCTGGCAGGGAGCTGCTGGCTACAGCAAGGATGCATGTGAAGTGGGGGAAAGCAGTTTTGGCCTCAGAGAACTGGCAGAGGAGCCACCTTGAGAAGATCCTCATATTGTAAACCAAGGGAAAAACTCAAGGAAAACAGTGGTATGTGAAAAAACTAAAGACTGTTTTATGCCTATTGCTGCAGCAGCTGCAACATATGTTAAAATAGATTTTTTGATGAAAACATGACGTTACACTTAAAAAAATATTTTATAAAAGAAAGTATTTTTATAGTGCAAAAATAATTAAACATAAAACAAAATATAAGTTTGGTATCATTGCAATCACATTGGCCCAAATAATAAAATGACTATGTTATTGATAGTGTAAGGTGAACGCCACACTGGCAAAACTAAAGAAAATGGTGGATTTGATGTTTACCCATCATCCCTCATCCAGCTTTGTTGGCAGAAAAATAAAAAAATTAAAGCTCTTGTAGCAAATTGTTTGCTGGTCATTAACAGGTTAATTGTTCAAAATTTCAGGAAATAACCCAGTCACTTCCTCAAAAGCATAATGCTGACAGTAAAGTTGTCTCCATGAACTTGGACATGTTAGGGTACTTTCACACTAGCGTTGGTGCGGATCCGTCTGTTTATTTGTACAGACGGATCCGCACCTCTAATGCAAACGTTTGTATCCGTTCAGAACGGATCCGTTTGCATTAGCTTTAAAGAAAAATGACAAAGTCCAAAACGGATCCGTTTTGACTTACATTGAAAGTCAATGGGGAACGGATCCGTTTTGAAATGCACCATATTGTGTCACTGACAACGGATCCGTCCCCATTGACTTACATTGTAAAAAACGGATCCGTTAGGCTCCGCCTCTTCAGACGGACACCAAAATGCTGCATGCTGCGTTTGGGTGTCCGCCCCAAACGGAATAGAGGCGGAATGGAGCCTAACTGATGCATTCTGAACGGATCCTTATCCATTCAGAATGCATTGGGGCTTAACTAATCCGTTTTGGACCGTTTGTGAGAGCCCTGAAACGGATCTCACAAACGGAATCCAAAACGCTAGTGTGAAGGTACCCTAAGTAACCATACATTCATTGTAACTATCGATCTATTATCTGCACATTATCTACCAGATACCTGTACCCTGTAGTCAGGGGCGTAACTATATGGGAAGCAGGGGAAGCGGCTGCTTTGGGGCCCTGACCCAAAGGGCCCATCCAAGAGGAGGAGGAGAAATACTAAAAGATTTTGTCAGGGCCCTTCAACAGTATAACACAATGAAATTCTATACAGTGGCAGTACAGACAGTGTAGAAAACGGATGGAACAGCTGCCGGGCCTGGTCTGAGAGAGCGATCTTTACTAGCCACAGGAAAGGGGGCGGCATGAAAGGAAGGGGATGTGAAAAAATTACTGGGGGGGGGCCCATTCAAAAATTTGCTGTGGGGCCCAGTCATTTCTAGTTATGCCACTGCCCGTGGTGTCCTCCATATCCGTATCTACTGACTGCTAATACAGTGTATTCCATGGGTGTAGGATATTCATTGCATTTAATTTGTAACCGAGTAAAGAAAAGGGGAAGTTTTTTTTTTTTTTTATTTGATTCACAAAATTATCAAACAATTATTTAAGTAAGGCCCTTTTACACTTGCGTTGTGTGGATCCGGCATGCACTTCCGTCCCGCC
Source organism: Bufotes viridis (assembly GCA_033119425.1). Lineage (NCBI taxonomy): Eukaryota > Metazoa > Chordata > Amphibia > Anura > Bufonidae > Bufotes > Bufotes viridis. The sequence goes on from CM065590.1 coordinate 588,667,518, forward strand.
AGATCCGTCACAACGCATGACAACTGAAAGCATTTGTAGACGGATCCGGATTGCGGATCCGTCTACAAATGCATTGCAAGTGCAGATCCGTCTCTCCGTTTGCCATGCGGAGAGACGTATCCGTCTTGTATTTTTTTCACTGTTTTAAAGGTCTGCGCATGCGCACACCTGAAGGACGGATTTGTCCTTCAGTCTTTTTCTAAATCCGGCCCCAATGTAAGTCAATGGGACTTAAGGCCTGATCAGGCGTTCAGTCATGTGTTCAGGCTTTTCAGGACGGAGAAAAAAACGCAGCATGCTGCGGTTTTATCTCCGTCCTGAAAAGTCAAAAAGACTGAACTGAAGACATCCTGATGCATCCTGAACGGATTTCTCTCCATTCAGAATGCATTGGGATAATCCTGATCAGTATCTTTCCGTCCTAGAGCCCCGAGGATGGAACTCTAGGACGAAAAATTAAAAACGCTAGTGTGAAAGCACCCTAACTAATGTGAGAAGTTGTCCTTTTTATTTTATGAATAACATCTCATTCTTTACTTAGTAAATGGCTCACATTGATTAATCTCCATAAATTTGGACAATGGTTACAGGATAGAAAGATGAACCATGTGTGCAACAGAACTAGAGATGAGCGAATTTCTCAAAGATTCAATTCGGTCGGTTAGCCGAATTTTCCAGAAAAGTTTGCTTCGAAACGAATTTACCTTTCCGTGTCCGTTCTGTTTTTGTTTTGCGGACCATATGCGGAACCATTGATTTCAATGGGTCCGCAAAAAAAACGGATGTTACTCCGTGTGCATTCCTATTGTGTATGTCCACATGTCTGTTCCGCATTAGGACAAGAATAGGACTGTTCATTTAGGGGCCAGCTATTCCGCAAAATACATAATGCACACGGACACTATAGGCCGGTAAGTTTAACATCTGTTGTAAGTAAACTTTTTGAAGGGTTTCTAAGAGATGCTATCTTGGAGTACCCTTAATGAAAATAAGCAAATAACACCATATCAGCATGGCTTCATGACGGATCGGTCATCTCAAACTAATTTAATCAGTTTCTATGAGGAGGTAAGATCTAGACTTGACCTTGGTGAGTCAATGGATGTCGTATATATCTGGACTTCTCCAAAGCATTTGACACTGTAACGCATGAAAGATTACTATATAAAATGAGAATGCTTGGACTGGGGAAAAATGTATGTGGGTAAGTAAAACAGAGGTAAGTGTATAAAATGAGAAATTGGGGACTGGATGTATTTCTGGAGTGTAATATTATTACAGGCTATAGCTACTAGAGAGGGGTCGTTGATCCAGGGAGTTGTTCTGATTGCCTGATTGGAGTCAGGAAGGAATTTTTTTCCCCAAAAGTAAGGAAAATTGGCTTCTACCTCACAGGATTTTTTTTTGCCTTCCTCTGGATCAACTTGCAGGATAACAGGCTGAACTGGATGTACAATGGCTTTTTTCAGCCTTATAAACTATGTTACTATGTTACTATGTCATCCGTATTTTTTGTGGATGCGTTTTTTGTGGATCACAAAATACATACGGTGATGTGCATGAGCCCTTTAGCAAACTGAAGATGTAATGATCAACAAAAGGCATAAAGTTAAAAATAAAACATTCCATTTGTATCTTAAAGGGGTTGTCAGGGTTTAGAGCTGAACCTGGACATAGCCCCGTTTTCAACCAGGCAGGCCCTCTGATATGAGCATCGGAGTATTTCATGCTCCAATGCTTTCCCTTGCACTGTTCTGTATCACGCAGCGCTAGGGCTGTTTGTTTACATTTTCTAGAAGGAGCTTTCCATCTAGCAGTGTTCCAGGTGGCGTCACCTGCACTAATTGACTTTAACGCTGCCCCAGCCATTTTACAGGCTAGGGCAGCGCTAAAGCCTACCCATTAGTGTCATTAATTTCACCAGGCTGCAAAGCAGAGCATTGGAGCATTTTATATCAGAGGGGCTGTCTGTGTAAAAATGGGTATATGTCCGGGTTCAGAGCTGAACCTCTTTAAGCAGAAACTATTTTTTTTTATTTTCAATTATTTCCTTTTACATTTTCAAAATAACAAAGGGAAAGGAAAAGAACCCAAAGCAAAACATTGGGCACCCTGTTTGGTTAGTAACTAGTAGCCCCCCCCTTAGGAAATTATCATGGTTTGTACTACAGTAACAGTAATTTTGACCAAACTTTTGCATGCCACTGTATCTACATGTGTTATCACTATAATAGGATTGACCAGTACATCAGCTCATCACATCATTTGTATTTCATTTTTATTTTTTTCAATTTTACGCCACTAACATAGTTTTTTCCTGTTTTACAATATACACAATAAAGTATATTAAATAGTGCTATATAAAAGAACAACTTGCCCCACCAAAAAACAAGCCCTCCTACGACTATGTAAAAAAAAGGAAAGAGAGTAAAAAATGAATGAAAAAATAAATATTGGCCAGGTTGTGAAGATGATGTCCACTTATCTGTGAAAACACTTCAGCATCTGCGTGTAATAGAGGATATTGCATGTTTCTGGCAGTAACCCAGTAGCTTCCTTAAATGCCTAATGGGGACAGTAGAGTTGTGTCTCCATGTACTCGGAGCACTCGGCATGTAAGTAATTAATTATTAGTTGTAATTATAGCTTTATTATCTGCATATTATCTCCCAGTTCTACAAGCAGAGCTCATACCCTGTTGAATCCACCATATCAGTAACTACTGATTGTCTAATATGGTGTATTTTCAGATTTCATACAGTTGTGCTTCTTGCAGTATGTTCATTGTATGTGATATTGTGTGTAAGGGGTAAAAGAAAAAAAAAGGAACCACAATAGAATTGTCTCATAAATGTTTGATTTATTTATTTATTTTTTAGTTTTTTTTTATCTACGTTATCCGGCAATGTAATAGTAAATGAAGAACTGATGGGATGACTCTGCAGTGCAGATTAAGTGTACAGGGGTAAAGATATGGGCACATTTCTTACTTTCTTTAAATTCCATTAAATGAACAACCAAATTTAGATTTTTTTCTCTCTAAATTAATTTAAAACAAATATACAGTAATCTGACAAGATGGATAAACATCAGGGCTTGATTTATCATAGACTACTGCCTACGCTGGTGTAGGATAACCCTGGGTACTGTCGAAGGCTGTGCCTAATTTATGACAAGTCTATGAGCTTGAACTGATTTCTACAGCAGCCAGAAGAGTGGTGTAAAAGAAGACTAATGTTTATGGGTAACCCTGGCCCTACCAGCCCCCCTTGACCTTGGCATTTCCCCTTTTTGATAAAATAACGATGACAGTGTAGAAAACACACGTGTGCAAATATTTTAGTGCAAGTGGCATTGAAAAAGGTGCACAAACACATAGTTTGGGATTTTTTCTCACCAAAAAACTTGTGGAAATTTATGATAGATTAGAACCATATTGTTTAAAAACAGCAAAAAAAAAACACTCATTTATGAGGTCTGACTTTTACTATCTCCCAGCTGGAGGAAAAGCTATTCACTGCAGGGGAAAATATACCGGTGGAGGTCTGATGCCTCATTGTATGACCATCTCATAACCGCCTCAAATTGGAAAGAGCTATCAAGGTCATAAACTACTGTGCTGTCCACAGAACTAGGCTATTTATGGCCACAACCTGAGGATATTGAATGGAAACAATGGTGCAAAAACCAGGCACAGCCAGTGCACAGTGAATGGCACTACGTGGTTGTGGTGTATAGTGCAACAGCTCCCATAATCAACTGATTGGTTTCAGGGAGTCAGACCACTACCAATTTTTTTGATGACCTTTGCTAAGGACACCAATAGTAAAGACTCCTAAATTGTAGCAGCTAGAAACATGCAACTGGTCTTGTTTGAAAGCTGGCATTCCATGACATCATTAGTCTCAGCCAAACAGGAGATATCACTGTTAGAAATTGAGTCGGGAATAATTGCAGGTAAAACCTGCTTTTAATTTCACTTTAAGCAGTATTCACTGCATCCCGATTTCTAACAATGATATATCACCTAATCAACTGATTGGTTTCAGGGAGTCAGACCACTACCATTTTTTTTTAATGACCTTTGCTAAGGACACCAATAGTAAAGACTTTGAAAACCCCTTTAACCTTCTGTTTTGCCCAAGTCCAGCTTGGGCTGCGGAAAAAATACTCAACTGTTCTGCCAGAGCTGGGCTCGGTCAGAAAGTGGAGGGGTGAAGGGCTGCTTTAGATGCTGTTATCTCCTGAATGGTAGCAGCTAGAAACATGCAACTGGTCTTGTTTGAAAGCTGGCATTCAGTGACATCATTAATTTCAGCCAAACAGGAGATATCACTGTTTGAAATCGAGTCAGGAATAATTGCGGGTAAAACCTGCTTTTACTTTCACTTTGAGCAGTATTCACTGCACCCCGATTTCTAACAATGATATATCCCCTTGTACTAAACATATTGTTGTCATTCTGGTATTGTTTGAATGCTTGAAAAGCTCCACTTCAGTCTGGAGGAGAATGATGGAGCAGCTGCAGTGCTAACAGGCTGCAGGAGGAGATAAAAAATAGTAACAATATATAGAAATGTGATATTATCATCACTGTACTGACCCACATAATAAAATTATATTATTTTTACCACACAGTGAACGTTGTAAATACATTTCACTAAATAATAAAATTAGTTTATTTTCCCCTAAAAATAAAATAATAAAAAGTATTTAATACACTATATATACCCCAAAACGGTTACTAAAAAAACCTACAATTATTCCTGCTAAATAAAAAAAAAACAATTTGCAAGAAAAAATGTAAAAGTTATGACTGCTAAAACACAGAGGGGGGAAATATTATTGGTCCTTAAGGCCAAAGTGAATGTCTCTAAGGGGATAAAAATGCAATAGTGTCCCCTGAGTTGTGCACCAGCAAGATTTACTGCAGACACACATTCAAAATCTACAATTAAAAATAGTGAATTTTTTGGGAGGGTTAAGAAAGCACCCATGCAGCACGCCAGACCAGATTTAGCCGTTGAGACCACTGTTCGCCAAATCAGAACTCTTCTGTACACACTTTTAGGGTGGGCAAATTCTTTTACACTTAATTTGATGTGTTAATCAGCTGATAGTTGTAAGCTGTTCGAGGATGCTGGGAGTTGTAGTTTTGCAACAGCTGGAGGGCCACAGGTTGAGCATGCCTGATCTAGCTGATCGCAGGTGGGAGCCGAGTGAAGAGGGGGCTTCTTTATCAACAGGAGAAGAGGGTGGCAACTTGCGCTTGAGGCAGCGGCTGAGCCAGCAGGGTGGTAGTGTGGCCATGAGCCAGCAGGGTGGTAGTGTGGCCATGAGTCAGCAGGGTGGTAGTGTGGCCATGAGTCAGCAGGGTGGTAGTGTGGCCATGAGTCAGCAGGGTGGTAGTGTGGCCATGAGCCAGCAGGGTGGTAGTGTGGCCAGGAGCCAGCAGGGTGGTAGTGTGGCCATGAGCCATCAGGGTGGTAGTGTGGCCATGAGTCAGCAGGTTCGCAGCAGTGTGATATCCATAGCCAAACGTGCCCAGGGTAGACTGCCTGCTATGCAGGAGCCTACCTGTCTGGAAAAAAATAGCGGTGCACAGGTTTACAGAGGCAGCAGTAGCAACAAGTCATCATGGAGTGGTGGGGGGAAAATGCCATACTCAGCGGTAAGGGAATTTTTCATTAAGCCACCGGAGGACATCAGCATGACCCACACTGACTGGGCCACTGTTTTGACTCCTAATGCAGTTGCCACCCTCACCACTCTATTGTCCCTGTTTGGCCTTGTTGACATCACCATTTAAGATCTGTCAGAGGGATGGAAAAATGAGAAACACAACGGATCCTGTCTTCGTACGACCTGTATCAGACAGTCACTATTTTGCATCAGGATATGCTCATGATTTGGAAGCCAAAAGTAGGAGTGGGTACAAAACACAAAAGTCATGCAGACTTTCCTTTCAACCTAATTTTTATTGTTTTTTTCAGAATTGTTTACAAACCTAAAACATTTGTACATAACTTTGTATATTGTTGATACAGAGAAGGTTATATCAATTTGCATCGAAATATTAAACATTTTAATGTTCATTAAAATAAATGCAACAAAATTTAAAATAGCTATCTTTCCAGTCACGTGGCATCTCTGTAAACAGTGATGTCAACACAAACTTACTGCTGACACCCTCAACACAAACTTACTGCTGACACCCTCTCCACCCTGTCAGGGGTTTCTACTTGTATAAGCGTTTAATAGAACAGGTTCTGTAGACATCTATGTGGAATCAGCTGACGACGGTGTAAAAGGAGTGCGCTCTTTCATGCTACAGTACAATCTTGGGCCTCTGCACGGCTCTTTATACCTGGTGCTAACATTGACCTGTAAGGCTGAGTTCACACTTGAGTTGTTTGGTAATTTTTGGCCCCATAACTAACCAAATAAGTGAAGTGATTCTAAGAGTGACGCTGTAATCTGCATGTCATACGGACTCACAGTATTATTTCACTACCACAGCAGACTCCCTATGTATGTTACTGCAAGAGCACAGTGTTCTACACCACTATAAAGGCTCTCTGAAGCCTGAAAATAGCTGATTTTAACGTGACTCATCACAAATAAATCAGTGGCGTTGCTAGGGCTGGTGTCACCCGGTGCGGTAGAAAATGGTGTCACCCCGCCCCCAAGCACAAAACCCTCCCCCCCCCCCCCGTCGGCGGCGATCTCTCTGATTAGCCCCACTCCCACGTCAGCTGTCTGTTTACCATCTAAACCCCCATCCATGTTATCGCTTGGGTTCAAATTCTAGCACCCCCAACAGGCCCCCAAACCCTGGCATGCATACATATTATATTCTGTGATATCCAGAATACAGCACCACATACCTTACATCCAGTAACTTCTCTGATGCAGACCTTCTTTCCTCATCTTCTCCTTTCAGACCAGACCGCCATGATGATTTTTCACCCATCTCTCGTCTCTGTAGTTTGACAAAAGACATCTTAGGTTCCTACTTTTCCATCATCCTCCTATCTTATTAACAACTCACCTGCCACCTTCAATAATAAAAATAATAATGTGCACTAATTCAAAAGTGCTCCCTTTCTGTGTGCCAGTGCAAAATAACTCCATCAGTGCCGCCAGTTGAGCTAATGTCCCCATAATGTGTGCAAGTATAAGATTCCACCATAGTGTCCCCCAGAATGTGCCAGTATTAAATGCCTCTTCTTAGTGCCCCCATAATGTGCCTATATAATATACCCCCATAGTATTATTCTCCCATCCAACACCATAGTGTACCCATAATGTGCCAGCAATGCCCCCATAGTGTCCCCCATGTACTAGTAATGCCCCCATAGTGTGTCCCATGTGCCAGCCATGCCCCCATAGTGTCCCCCATGTGCCAGCCATGCCCCCATAGTGTCCCCTATGTGCCAGCAATGCCCCCATAGTGTCCCCCATGTGCCAGCAATGCCCCCATAGTGTCCCCCATGTGCCAGCATTGCCCACATTGTGTTCCCCATGTGCCAGCAATGCCCCCATAGTGTCCCCCTATGTGCCAGCAATTCCCCATAGTGTCCCCCATGTGCCGGCAATGCCCCTATATTGTCCCCCATATGCCAGCAATGCCCCCATAGTGTTCCCCATGTGCCAGCCATTGCCCCAAAGTGTCCCCTTTATGCCAGCAATGACCCCCAGTGCAGCTGAGCGCCTCACAGAAAAACAAAACACATACTTACCTCCATGGCAGCGATGCGATGCAGACGGAGCGATGATGTAATCGCGCCGCCTGCACCAGCCTCTGATAGGCTTCTGGTCTTGTGCTGGCAGCCTATCAGAGGAACAGGGAAGAGAGACGCCTCTCCCTCCCCTGCTGCAGTGTTCATCTGTATCGTGATACAGATTAATGTAGGGAGATGAGTGCTTCCATAATGCAAGTGCTCATCTCCTGGTGGTGTCACCCAGCGGCGTAGATAGAAATGACTGGGCCCCACAGCAAAAAATGTTATGCCCCCCCCCCCCACCCCATAGCTAAATTTTTTTATGGGCCCCCCTCCCGGATCTCCCACCCCCACCGCCACAAACCTATCGGACCTCCCACCCCTTCCAGAGTTTCCACCCAAACACCCCTCCAGGACCTCCCATCCCAACATCCCCACATCCCTCCCTAGATCCCCCCATCAGTGTCATCCACACATCCCCCCTAAGTGTCATCCACACATCCCGCATCAATGTATTTTACACATCCCCCCCATCAGTGTCCCCCACAGATCCCCCCATCACTGTCCTCCACACATACCCCCATCAGTGTCCTCCATACATCCCCCCCATCAGTGTCCTCCACACACACCCCTATCAGTGTCCTCCACACACATCCCCAGTAGTGTCCTCCACACACACCCCCATCAGTGTCCTCCACACACACCCCCATCAGTGTCCTCCACACACACCCCATCAGTGTCCTCCACACACACCCCCATCAGTGTCCTCCACACACACACCCATCAGTGTCCTGCACACTTCCCCCCATCAGTGTCCTCCACACATCCCCCATAAGTGTCCTCCACACACACCCTCATCAGTGTCCTCCACACATCCCCCCGTCAGTGTCCTCCACACATCCCCCATCAGTGTCCTGCACACATCCCCCATCAGTGTCCTGCACACATCCCCCATCAGTGTCCTCCACACATCCCCATCAGTGTCCTCCAAACACACCCCCATTAGTGTCCTCCACACATACTCCCATCAGTGTCCTCCACACATCCCCCATCAGTGTCCTCCACATCCCCCATCAGTGTCCTCCACACACCCCTCATCAGTGTCCTCCACACATCCCCATCAGTGTCCTCCACACATCCCCCATCAGTGTCCTCCACACATCCCCCATCAGTGTCCTCCACACACCCTCATCAGTGTCCTCCACACATCCCCCATCAGTGTCATCCACACATACCCCATCAGTGTCCTGCACACATCCCTCATCAGTGTCATCCACACATCCCCCCATCAGTGTCCTCCACACATTCACCCATCAGTGTCCTCCACACATCCCCCCATCAGTGGCATCCATACATCCCCCCATCAGAGCTTCATATTAACCTGCTATACTAATATTATGGCTAAAAACCTCAGTAATAGTTTCCCATAAATAATATATTTATTTATTTATATATATATATATATATATATATATATATATATCTCAGAAGTATAAATATATATTATCATACTTCTGATATACATGAATGCATAATTTAGCCTCTATTTCTAAAAGGTTTCCTCCAGGACTCCAACTCACAACGATTTACATCAGAGGCAAAAGCCATAACCACTAAGCTATGAAGCTCAATGATAAATTGTGATGGAAAAACCTCTTAGTAGTGTATCATGTATTAGGTATTCCTATATAGCAGAAGTATAATTAAATAAAAAAATAAATGTGTAATTACTATATATATATATATATATATATATATATATATGTAGTTATTACACATTTATTTTGTGTCATACATTTTTTTTTACAATTACTGAAAAAAATATATAAATTATACTTCTGCTGTATAGGAATACCTAATACTTGATGAACACAGCTTACCATTGAGCTCCATAGCTCAGTGGTTAGTGTTCTTGCCTTTGATATGAAAGGTTGTGACTTTGAATCCTGGTGGCAACCTTTCAGAAATAGAAGCTAAATTAGATTAAAATACATTGGGTGTCCCCAAGCATACTGACAATGCTTGGGGATACCCCCTTTATGTTCATAGCACTGACTCCATATATGGACACAACCATATATGGAGTCAGAGCTCAGACCAGGGATTCCCTAAACAGCGATATGTCACCCGGTGCAGCCCGCAACACCACTGAATAAATTCAGATCAAATCAAATCTTTTTGGGAAATTTGGAGAATCGTTTGAATCACATTTTTGAAAAATTCGCTCATCTCTAATTATATTGTTCCATGTAATGTAATTAGATATATATTGCCTCAAACAAAACTGTTGTAAAAGAAGATAAATGTTCCAGGCCTTCTGGCCCCTTCCCCTCCCTTACCATGCTTCTCTTTTGGAAAAGTGGAGAGGGTGACGGAGAAACATCACTTGCATAAATTTTTTTGTACGATTAATTATCTAGTCCATATTATCAGGCTCAATATCTGTGCCAATAATAGATAATAAGGCAGGATCTGTGTCCGTCACAAAGAGAGATTGGATCTCAGGAGATGCACCAACATTCCTTCATACCATCATGTCTCATTTGTCTACAGTAAAGCAGAATACAAGTTGGGCAAATTTCTTCCCCTCAGCTGAAGCAGAAATTGTCCAGCTTTGTGTAGAAAGGGAGGCCAGGCCAACTGTCTATGTCTGCAGGTTGCTCCAACATCGGGTTTCTGAGGAGATGGAAGAATAAGTTACAATATCCATTCCTGGTGAGATTCAGGAAAACAATGAAACATGGCAGTTGGTGAATCAGACACTGATTGTAGACCAGAGTATTTTGTTTCAAGCATGCCCTCTGGTCAACTGTAAGGGCCTCATTCATATTGTGGAAAACCTCTTAATTTACCCTTTTTTCAAACCTCAAAGAAAAAAACTGGGCAACAGACATTCATTGCTCATTCTCAGAAACCAGACTGAGAGAGGTTCAGAACCCTGCTTTCCACAGCTGCCTGTTTCTACTTATTATTGCAAATTTCCTCTTTAGATGAGGAGGAAGATAAGAAGGAGGAAGAAAGGAAACTTTCAGAACGTGTTTCACAGAGAATCTGCTTCATTCCAGGAACCCTCCTCCATTGCATCTAAAAATTTCTGCTTTAAGCATTTGCAGCCCTGTTAGATCATGCCAGGCCTTGATCATCTACAAGTGAAATAGGGAGATAGCCACATAACCCATTAACTGGTGCTAGGTAGCTGCCTCCCTGAAGAACAAAATGCATGGGCAGGACTTCCTTATTCCTGTGTGGATGCTGAGAGAACAGGACATCAGCATTTAGATGTCACCAGTAGGGATGAGCAGATGTCTGGATGTCCTGGTTTGAGGGGTTTGGCCGAACTTCTCTTCAAAGTTTGGCTCGGGTTCCGAACTTGACCCTGAACAACAAACCCCTTTGAAGTCAATGGGGACTAGTGTTGCATCACTGCAGTTCGGCTCGAGCATCTTGATGCTCGGCATATGGAGGTACTCGGCCAAGTACCGCATGTGCTCAAGCGCAAGGCTTGAGTCTCCTCCCCGCACGTTTCACAGCTGCTACACAGCCAATAAACATGCAGCTAAGTACTGCCCTTCACTGTAATGCCGTAGCCATGTTGGTTACTGGCATTACAGTGGTTGGCTGGCCGGAACGCGTCATCGGGTGACGTAAAGCACCAGATGACTCGTGTTCGGCTCAGTCATAGTTAGGGAGAGCTGAGCATAGGAAGGGACATACAGTGTAGGGAGTGTTATTGGACGAACTTTATTATAAAAATATTTCCAAGACCCAAAAGTCCTTTTAAGGACTATTGTGTGTCCTGCGTAATAGGTAGCTGTGGACAATTAAATTATGCGCGCCACATCTCCTGTGTAAAGTGTGCGCTTCTAAAAAATATCAGTGACATGCAGTGTACTTTTTCAATAGACGGTGTCCGCTAGTCTGTGACATTATCAGGGCCACATCTTCTGTGTAAAGTGAGCGCTTCTAAAAAATATTAGTGACATACAGTGTACTTTTTCAATAGACGGTGTCCGCTTCTGACTGTGATATTACCAGGGCCACATCTGCAGTGTAACGTGTGGGGTTAAAAAATTATCTGTGACATACAGTGTATTTTTTCAATAGATGGTGTGCACAGTGGACAGTGACATTCCCTGAGCTAAATCTACTGTTTAACGTTAGCAAACTATATCTGTGCAATTCAAGTTAGTATTTTTGTAGCCGGTGCTGACTGCACCATGCCATGAGCAAAATCTACTGTTTAACGTTAGCGCATCCAAAATATATAAGTGAAATTCTATAGAATTTTTTGTCCCATACAATCACAAATTCTACGCTACTGTACGTGAGACATACTTTCAAGCATATATAACATTTAATATGAAGAAGGCGAGCAGTAAGGAACGTGGAAGTGGCCGTGATGCTGATGGTGCACGCCGAGGCCGTGGCCCTGGGCGCAATAAAACTTTGCCGGCTGCCAGAGCACAAGAAAAAAAATCATACACAATACCTAACTTCAGGTCCCAGTTTGCAGGGCGGTGCAGGACACCACTCTCGAAGTCACAGCAGTGCGACCCGGTGGTTTGTTGGATTGCAGCAGATAATGCTTTCAGTCAGTTAAGCACCACCCTGTCTTCCACCCAGTCCAGTCTCACTAGGCAAGAGTCTGGTCAACACAATCCTCACCCTGATCCTACCTTCTCCCACCATGGAGAGTCTGGGCAAACAAGTGATCCCACACTCGGATATTCTGAAGAGCTCATTTCATCGCCATTACTTGATTTGGCCCTCTCGCCAAGCACACTTGAAGAGGGACAGATCTTGTGCCCCCTGATTCCCAACCTTTGAGCATCCACAGTCACAAGAAGATGGCGGTGGGGAATGGCAATTAGTGTTTCAGAAGGGGGATGATAATGAGACACAGGATGAGCAGAGTCAGGAAGTGGAAGAGGAGGTGGTGGAAGACAAAGTCACTGATCATCTAACCTGGGAAGGTGGAAAGCCGAGCGAAGACAGCAGTACAGGGAGGGGGGGATCTGCAGCCCTGCAACAGACTGGACAAGGCAGTGGTGTGGCAAAAGGGAGAAGGCGGAACACACCAAACAGGCCCGCAACTGTTCAACAGAACACCCCCTTGCGGAAATCTCCCTTGCCAAGGGGTAGGTGTTCCGCAGTATGAAGCTTTTTTGAGGAAAGTGGGGACGACAAAAGAATAGTAGTTTGCTACCTGTGCCATACCAAAATGAGCCAGGGCGTGAACACTAGCAACCTCACCACCACCAGAATGATCTACCACATTTCTTCAAAGCACCCTAATAGGTGGGCCGAACGCCTGGGTCCACAATCTGTGTCTGCGGGTCAAACCACTGCCTCCTCTTCCCCTATATTACTTCATGCTGGCCAATCCCCTGTCGAAGGCGTAGGCCCCGATGCCTCCCACCCTGCACTTGGACCTTCACAACCACCATCAGCGACCACATCCACTTCCCTGTCCCAGCTGTCCTTACCACAGGCATTTGAACGTAAGCGCAAATACCCAGCCACCCACCCACAGGCCATATAATTGAATGTGCAAAATTACTGGCCTTGAAATTGTTTCCATTTAGGCTTGTGGAAACTGAGGCCTTCTGCAGCCTGATGTTGGTGGCCATCCCTCGTTACTCTGTCCCCAGCCACCACTATTTTTCAAGGTGTGCCGTGCCCGCCATACAACAACATATGTCCCGTAACATCACACGTGCCCTGACCAACGCAGTTACTGGGAAGGTTCACTTAACCACGGACACATGGACAAGCTCTTGCCACTCAACCTACAACCAGGCATGGTTTTGTCTGATAATGGAGAACTTGGTGGCAGCTTTGGAGCTTGGCAAGCTCAGACACATCCCATGCCTAGCCCTCATCTTTAACTTAGTGGTTCAGCGGTTTCTCAAAACCTACCCCAATTTGCCCGAGCTACTGGTGAAGGTGCGCCGCGTGTGTGCACATTTCGCAAGTCATCATCATCTTCAGCTGGTCTGTCAACGCTGCAGCAACGCTTAAAATTACCAGCTCACTGGCTGTTGTGCGACATAAGCACACGCTGGAACTCCACATTCCACATGGCCAGGTTTTGTGAGCAACAGAGGGCAGTAGTGGAATACCAGCTGCAACATGGTTGTCACCTTTCCAGTCAGCTTCCTCTCTTCACAAGTGAGGAGTGTGCATGGATGTCTGACCTCTGTGAGGTTTTAAGAAACTTTGACGAATCAACAAAGATGTTGAGTGGCGATAACGCTATTATCAGCGTCACCATCCCACTTCTGTGTCTACTCTAACACTCGCTGCTCACAATTACGGCTGACGCTTTACATGAGGAAGAGCTGGGAATTGGAGAAGAAATTACACATGGTGAAAGCCAGACCACCCTCAGTTTGTCTTCTCAGCGAGAATTGGACAACGAGGGAGGAGCAGGAGACGGTTGCCTCCGCTACAGAGGGTAGTACCAATGGAAGTGTAATTCCATCTGTTCAGCGTGGATGGGCAGAAGAGGAGGAAGGGGATGAGGAGATTGAGAGTCATTCTTCTGATAAGGACAGCGAAGTCTTTCCTGTTGGCCCTCTGGCACACATTGCTGACTTCATGTTAGGGAGCCTTTCCCACGATCCGTGTGTTATACGCATTTTAGACAACTCGGTTTACTGGTAGTTCACCCTTCTCGACCCCCGCTACAAAGAGAACTTCTCATCTCTCATTCCTTTGGTGGAGAGGACAAGCAAAATGGTCCAATACCAGAAGGTACTTGCTGAAAAATTGCTCCAAAAATTTCCATCTGACAGCACTGGCGGCAGAATGCATAGTATCTTGGGCAACCGAGAAGGGGAGACAAGGGGAGCACACATCAGTTCCAACAGAGGCTGTGCAACACTCTCCAAAGCCTGGGACAGTTTCATGACACGCCGCCAACACCCCAACCCTGATGAGCGTTCTACTGTCTCAAGGAAAGAAACATTTTGGAAGATATTAAAGGAGCCCTGCCACCAGCGTTTTGTCAGTGTGGGTATTTAGTGCTGCTGGTGGCATTATAACAGATAAACGTATCCGCCTGTCAACTGAAAATGCTGACAGGTTGACTCTTATAAAAAGGAACAAGGCCTGGATTGGCCCTGACTTCTCGACTCCACCAGAGGAAAGCGGATGAACAAAGGCTCTTTAAATGTGTTGTTTATAATGTTCTAAAAACACTGTATTCCCATGCACCTCTTCCACCACAAAAAAGGGTATATGGTTTGAATCTTCCTTTTCTCATCCTCCTCCTCCTCTTCCATCATATCAACATGCTTATTCGTCTTCCAACGAATATAATGTTTTAGAGGGTCAGCTCACCTGCAGGCCCTCGCCCCTAAAGTTTTAGATTTTCATATCAGCAGCAGGCACTCACCCCTAATGTTTTAGAGGGTCAACAGCTGGCTCTTGCTCGTATGTTTTTGAGAGTCACCAGCAAGCAACCAATCATAATTTTTCAAGGGTGTGCATGATGCCTTCCTTTATGTATAATAAAGGGTGTTTTGTAGTACCGGTTCCTTGTAATTTTTTGCAGCCTTTTCACTTAGTGCATAGGCTTTATGAGTGTAGGAGTCGCACTACATGAACAATTGTTCCACAGCGTAAATGAGGCCCTCCTTTATGTGATATACAGGTAGTATTGGAGTGCCTCTTCCTTGTAATTTTTAGCAGCACTTGCACTTTATATACAAGTAAATATACAGGAAATAATGTTTCCTAACAATTTTTACTCAAAAATAGATTTTTCTTTTGTTTTGTGCATATTATTGTCAATCAGTAAAATTGGCGTACTACTCAGACAACATGGTTCCCAGCAGCGACCTGGGAGTCCAAGATGCATCCAGACATCCTCCTCATGCTGTTCCCAAACCATTTCAGTGGTGTTTCCATCAATTTCTGACCTTTTCCTATGAACCAGACACCCTCCCCTCTTCAGATCAGGGGGTGCCTGGTTTAATTCTCGGGTTTTCCCATTGAGCACCCGAGCATCCCGATGTGTACAGCCCGAGTACCTGAGCAGCCAAGCACTTTGCTGCTCGATCACCACTAATGGGGACCCAAACTTTGGGGCTGAAAAATGGCTGTAAAAAAGTCATAAACAATATATAGAATTCAACAGCACTCTGCAGACCAAATAAACTACTTAAACATCATAATAAATGCTCTAATGTTAATCCTATACTTATTAATAAAGTAGAGATGCTTAGCAAATTAATTTTGTACAAAATGATTTGGGTCCGTCTGCCACACGTCAAGACGATCTCTGTAAAGACGGGAACCTAACACTAAACGCCACCTGTTATGTGCCCTCACGTCCTCTATAAGATTCATGGCATGTAGGTTTCACATGCATGCTGGGTCTACTCTGCTACAGGGAATGCAGGTACCAAAATGCATGCTAAGCTTACTCTGTACCTTGACGTGTGGCAGACGGGCCCAAATAATTTTGTACAAAATTCATTTGCTAAGCATCTCTACTTTATTAATAAGCATAGGATTAACATTAGAGCATTTATTATGATGTTTAAGTACTTTATTTGGTCTGCAGAGTGCTATTGCATTCTATATATTTTTTGTGTACTTAGCCATAGCAACGTGCACCTGCACATTAGGATGTGCTGACTGACCCCATTTTCCTTGCAGTTTGAAAAAAGTCATAGAAAGAGCTGCAAAAGGATCCAAAATAGGCGTTAGAGCAGTACAATTGCCCTGCAAACAAATGTGGATAGGGAAATGACTTAAAATACACTTTTTTAAAATAACTTGTCTGTCAATTCTGCATGCGACCTTTGGCCATTTTAGGGGGTGCGGCCAGTATATTTTTCTACTCTGCCAATATAAAACACAATAATCTAGAGCCAGGAGGTGGAGGTCCGAGTGGAGGAGGGGGATGTGGAGGTGGAAGAGGCGGAGGAGGCAGTGTGGGAAGCCAACACTGTTTCAGGTTTTTTTTTTTATGTCAATTCTGTGTCAGGTTGCTAAGGGCCATAGCATGACAGCTTGGTGCTTGCATGTCCTGGGTGCTTGCATGTCCTATCTGGGGACTATTTATTAAAATAATTATTCTCCTACTACAGTACAACGGATGCCAAAAGGGCGTTCTAAATTTTTTTTAAATGCAGGACACACTCCACAGAAGAATTTCCTCTACTACAACAGTTAGACCAATAAAGGGGGTGTTCCTAATTGGAAAAAAAAAAAATCATGACTTTCACAGACACACTCCACAGAAGAATTTTCTCTCTCACATTAGTTGGATCGATTCAAAATGGGTCCTCTTATTACAATTCTTAATTTAATTTTTGGGGGAGGGTTTGGTAACTGTCAACCACCAAACATTGGGAGATGGCACAGAGAACGCATAAAGTGCACTGCAGTATAACAATAGCTGGGTGCGGTCAGTATACTTCTCTATTCTGCCAATATAAGAGATAATAATCTTAAGCTCTGGAGGCGGAGGTCCCAGTGGAGGAGGAGGTGAGCATGATGGTGCAGATGGAGGAGGGGGACATGGTTGTAAAGGCAGACGTGGTGGTGCAGGCAGAAAAGGCAGAATAGTTGGAGGAGGCGGAGGAGGTCACCACTTTTATTTTTTTTTCTAAACTGCCCTGGAGTATAACAATGGCTGTGTGAGGCCAGTATAACTCTCTACTCTGGCCAAGGTAAGGACAAGTCCTGAGGGATCCATGCCCGGTTGAATTTAATGAATGTGAGCTTGTCCACTTTGGATGTGGCTGTGGACAGGAGGATGCAACTGTCCGTAATCATTCACCCTGCTGTGCTATACACACGTTCAGACAAAACACTTTCCACAGGGCAGGTCAGCACATCCAAGGCATAAAGGGCAAGCTCAGGCCATGTGCCCAATTTGGAGACCCAGAAGTTAAATGAGGCAGACCCATCAGGTCAGTACGTGCAGATGTGTGGACGCATACTGTTGCTGAAATGCTGCCTCCTGCTAAGTAGTGATGAGCAGCATAGGCAATATTCCTATTCGCGATATATCCTGAATTTATGGCCTAATATTCACCATAAATTCATAAATTCTAGAATTCGTGATCTCCAGTCATTATTTTCTTGATTGCAAAAATCAGCAATCAAAATATTTGCGATACGAAAATTCACAATCAACACTACTCCTAAAGTCAAAGATATTGCTGCCTTCTCATTGGCCCACAAGCAAGAAGCAGTGAGGGATTTTCGAAAAAATCTAGAATATTCGCGATTACAAAGATATAGCACTACAGCACTATATTCTATAATTCTTGAAGTGCCAATATTCACAATAAAAATTTGCAATCAACACTGTGAAGAAATCCCCCTTTTTCTAAAGTGACCGGCAAAAACACCCAAACTTATGGAACTATTTTGGACAGCCCACCCAGGGTGAACCGGTCACAGAAGACTTCCATGTTTCTTTGAGAACCTCTCAACCGATCTGGGTGAAATTTGAATATGTTGACCTCCCAGATCGGGGCTATCAGGGAACATATGATTTGTGGGGATACCTCATGTATAAAGGGGTGTTCCAGGTATTGGGGAAAACTGTGACTTTTCTGCCTAGAGATAATCAAGTTTTCACTTTATCAGGCTTGATTATCTCCTGGACTATGGGAGGGCATTGTATGTTTATGCTGGAAGGGTTTTATGTTTCCATTGTATTTGATTGGCTATACTGTGTCCCTCACTGTGGGATGTCCCCTTGCATGGGGACTTGCATAAAAGCCTATGTGTGTTAATAAAGGCTTGTTCTATTTTGTACCCTTCTTCTTGACTTGGGCTGATATTTGGGGATTCGCATGCTTTATTAAATGTATCATCTTATAAAGTTATTGGCATTTCGTATGGAATTCGTCTACTTCAATGGTCGAACATAGCGCTATATTCACCAGGCTCGGGCGATTCGGGAGGAAACTACTGAATGTGGTTTAAATATACTCGGTTTCCTTACAACTGGTGGCAAGCAGAGGGATATGAATCCCGAATGGACGTCCTGAACCAAGCAAGGGAATGAATGGCTCAGCAATACCAGCTACTTAAGAGGACCATGCTAAAGGATTTACTGGAAGCTTGAGGCGTAGTCGCAAGTAACAAGACAAAAGCCACGTTAATTGCAGAATTAATACAGAGCGACGGAACCAGCAATACATAAATGGAGCACGAGGAAGAAACCGCGATGCAGAAGGACATCAGATGGATGCTTAGTGCATTGGGACACAATCCATCAACAGAGGCGGTTATGCAGGTCATGGCACAAGCCAGGCAATCGCAAAAAGAGCAAGAGGACTGAGACAGACCGACACAGGGAGATTTGCTACACTCCCCAGGAAGTACCAATGACCTACCAAAGAAGTTAAATTATGCAGCGTTTAAAACTTTTAATGACAATGAAATGGAAATTGACAGTTATTTGCAAGACTTTGAACGTCAATTTGCGCTGGAGTAAACCACCCGCCGCCGGGCTCCGCAGCAACCCCTCGACCCCCTGCAGTGTGCTATTATTGCTAGCAGCCGGGACATTACAAAAACCAGTGCCCTCGTTTGAACCGGGGAGGCTGGGAAAGGCAACCACCACAGCAACCGAGGGCAGCAGCTCATTGTGTCCAGCAAGAAAGTACAACCTATGCACCTAATCAAGAAGAGCAGTGGAGTGTACTACACAAGGTTAATCCAGTGCAAGCGGGAGGTGACAACTGAGACCACCACCGGCAATGGATTACAGTGGATGGCATGGGGACACGAGCTATGAGAGACTCATGAGCCACCCTAACCGTGGTACAACCACACACGATCAAGGCCCAAGCTCACACCGGTCGCACAGTAGCTGTAAGGGTAGCTGGGGGCGCCATACACAAGGTACCTACAGCCAGTGTCCTTGTGGACTGAGGTTCTGGATCCAAACAGTTGGAGGTTGGCATTATGCAGGAACTGCCGGCAGAAGTCCTACTGGACAACGATGTAGGCTGTTTAACCTCCCAACTATCATGGGACACCACTTTAGAAGCATACCCGGTTACCACCTGAGCTCAAGCCAGACTGGAAGCACCGCTACACGCTGAGGAAAGCCAGGTGGGAGTTGAAATACCCCCTTTACCTGACCACCCGTCCCCTTTCTGGGATACGCGAACAAGAACAGAGAACCCATCCCACACTAGAAGGGTATACATTACCCGGGGGGAAAGCACCCACGAAAGATCTAAATGGCATAAGGGGTATTGTACCGAGTGACAGGAGGGGTGGGACACGGGGCCGCTCAGGTCACTAAAAGGCAACTAATAGTACCCCGTAAGTTTCGGGCAGAGTTATTAAAACTCAGTCATGACATCCCCCTAGCAGGACATCTAGGGGTTAAAAAGACAAGGGACCAGGTTGACCCAAAAGATAGGGAAAAGGGGGATTTTTTCACAAACAGTAATGCTTAGAAGGTCCATATCACATGGTGGTGTTGTATATTGCGGCGTGCAGACGAGGCTTTTCCAACATTTCGCCCATGCTAACCCTCCCTTCTGATGTGCTGGTGGTGCCCCTGCTGCGTTGGCAACTTACTCCATTTCTGTCTCCGCCTCGTGCTTCCACTGAGCCCTCGCAGTCAGGTGGGAACTCCCTCAATAGCGCCTCTACCAGCAATTGCTTGTACTTGCACATCTTCTGGTTGTGCTCCAGTGTTATAACCAGTGTTACCCCCCCTCTGTTTCTGCTTCTAGTTGGTTCAGTCTAGCCACTTCCTGTTTACCTTGTCATGCATTGCTGTTTTATGTGCTCTAATTCTGAGGAGATTCTGAGGTGAATCTGTGTAGCTCATGTTCTTATCAAGGAGAATATTAGTGGCATAATTCTTTTACCATCTGGATTCCCTGCATATCTTGTAATACAATCTCCGGATTAAAAGACTACTTGATTAACTCCTGGGTGTCTGATGCGTAAACTGTAAGTGGAGAATGTCTAATTCAACAAGTCACCTCACAGATGCGTGATTGTATAAGGCTGACATTTCAAAACGCCACAATACCAGAAGACCAAAGGTACCTCAGGAGAGAAAAAGACTTCAGTGCTCATCCAGATGAAATAAAATTTTTCTTTATTGGCTCCACACTAGAGATGAGCGAATCGAAGTTGACGAAGTTTCTTAAAGTAGCTGCTGAACGTGTGAGGACATGGAGAAAGGAAACTCTGGGAAGGCGTGATCACCCATAATGCCATGCATGCAGCCAATCAGCAGCCAACCCTGTGATGTCACAGCTCTATAAATAGGTTCAGCCATCTTGGATTCAGCCATTTTCCTGTGACTTAGTGCAGGGAGAGATGTCAGCAGGCGATAGGGACAGTGCTAGGAAAGACTTTTATTTAGCGGTATAGAATTATTTCAGGGAAAGGATAGGGAGGAATTATTGCTTCACTGACTGGGGATCCAAATTTCCATTATACAGCTCTCTAATTCCAGCAAACCGTTCCTGTTATTGGGGTGCAAGTGCTGTTTGATACAGCCATTAACAGGGTTTATTACAAGGAAATATTTCAAGGTCTTATTTACCCTTGTGCGGTGTAGTTACAATATATATTACAATGCATTTTTTGGCTTGCATTAGTGGGGGAAAAAAGGGCTTATTAGCCGTTGTGTGGCGAAGTGAGAAAATTACATCCCTTTTTGGTGTGTATTAGTGGCAAAAATATATTATTTGCCATTCAGCGGTTTAGTTATATATTCTAAAGCACTTTTTTGCATGTATTAGTGGCACAAAATAAGTATTTGCCGTTGTGTGGTGAAGTAATAAAACTGCACCACAGTATTAATGGCAAAAAATATATATTATTTGATATTCAGCGGTGCAGTCTAAAGCCCTTTTTTGCATGTGTTAGTGGCACAAAAAAAAAATTTGTTGTTGTGTGGTGAAGTGAGAAAATTGCAGCCCTTTTTGGCGTATATTAGTGGCAAAAAAATATATAAATTTGTCGTTCAGTGGTGGAGTTATATGTTCTAAAGCCCTTTTTGGCATGTATAAGTGGAAAAAAGTAAGGGCCTATTTGCCGTTCAGCGGTGCTGTTATATGTTCTAAAGCCTTCTTTGGCATGTATTAGTGGGGAAAAAAGGACTTATTAGCTGTTGTATGATGAAGTGAGAAAATTACTGACTTTTTTGTGGTGTTTTAATTTCCTTTTTATTTATTTATTTTATCTAACAGTATGTCAGACAGTGAAGTGCCAGGTCCTGCACAAGGGAGTTCCAGAGGCCTAAATGATTCTGGCGCAGGCACAGATCGCAGCAGAGTAAGGGGGCATGCCAGCAGGAGTCGGAGCGAGAGGCCTGATGCTCCCGGTGTCATCTAGAGGTCGTGTCTTGACCAGCAACCCAGCGGTTCTTGAATGGTTGACTCGGTCATCCAGTTCGTCCCAAGTGACATCAGACACCCCCAGCCAAGAGTCGTGGGTTTGTCAGACACAACCCATAGTTGAAATCACGTTCAGACATGTCAACCGTCAGTAGGTGAGATAGTAAGTGATAATAAAGTAATAGCATATCACCGAGACTGTTATCACCATAAAATATAACTTTTAATGTAGTTATTTAAAAAATAGACAATTTAATCAAGGAAACCTCCAATCCGAGTAGGGGGGAAGTAGCAATGGGCTAGAAGGTAAATGTCTCTAATCTGTCCACTACATACTAAGCAGCCCTGCCTACAAAACGGAATAGCCGCCCCGATAGGGGCGATCCCATGTCTGGAACCTCCTAATGTCCCTAATGAGGCCCTGACATAGGAAAGTACCCACCACCTGTGTGAAGTGCATAAGTCACAAGCGAGAGTCTGTCCATAGTCAGCGTAGATAAATTGCCTGGGGAATCACACAGAGCGAGAGGCACAAAACCAGAAGGTGATGTCTCTCACTCCTGGCGGTTCTCCGCTTACTCTGCCAGGCAGGAAAGTAGTGATGAGGAGAGTGGCATGGGAGCTTGTGTTGCGAGCAGTCAGGCTCCTGACCCAGAGACCGTTGAGGAGGATATCAGTGACGTGCAGACAGTACTCAATGATGATAATGTAGCTGATCGCACTTGGGAGCCGAGTGAATTAGGGGTTTCATCATCATCGAGAGAAAAGGGTGGCAGCTTGACTGTGAGGCAGCGGCAGTGCCAGCAAGACACTAGTGTAGCCAGTAGTCAGCAGGGTGGCAGGAAAGGGAGGTCAGAAGTCAAACGTGCCCGGATAGACAAACCACTTCACAGGAGCCTACCTGCCTGGAAAGTAGTGGTGCAGGGGTTCACGGAAGCAGCAGAGACAGCAGTCAGTATGTGTACAGTGTTGGGGGTAAAATCACCTACTCGGCAGAGTGGCAGTTTTTTGTTAAGCCGCCAGAGGAGGTGAACATGGCCATTTGTAGAATCTGTGGGCAGAAGGTGAAGCGTGGCCAGGGTGCCAATTGTTGGCACCACGGCCCTGAGTCAACATATGCACCATAATATTCACCATAAAGTGGCCTGGGAGAACCAAGGCTCCGATGTGGTGGTCCAGCCTGCCGCAGCAACTGCTGCATCACCCAGTGGCACACATCCGATTTCAGGCAGTCAAGGCTCCACCTTCTCAGCCAAAGGTAGCTGTCTGCTTGTCAAATCATCTGCTCGTCCTGATGCTCCTGCTCCTCCTCCTACTCATTGTCAGTCATTCCGTCAGCAATCGATCACCAAAGCGATTGCCAAGAGACAACAGTATGCGTGTACTCATCCAGCGGTGCAGAAGCTAAATGTGCTCCTGGCCAAGTTGCTGGTGCTGCAGTCCCTCCCTTTCTAAGTGGTGGACTCTGCACCTTTCAGAGAACTGATGACTTGTGCTGAGCCGAGGTGGAGAGTCCCAAGCAATCAATTATTTGCCAAAAGGCAGTATCAGGCCTGCACACATATGTAGAACAGAAGGTAGGCCAATCCTTGAGCCTGTCAGAGTCTGCTAAAGTGCACAGCAGAGCCGTGTGGAGCTGTAAGTACGGTCAGGGATAATACATGTCCTGGGTTAATGTGGTTCCTGCACAGCCACACCAACAACTTGGCCAGGTGACACCGCTTCCGCCTCCACATTCTCACGCTGTTGTTCCTGCGACAATGTTTGCCTCTGCCTCCTCATCCGTCCACCGTGTCCTCAGCCCTGCATGGCAATCTGGTTGTCAAGCGGTTCCTGAAGTCTTCCACCCATCTACAAGACATCCTAAAAATGGCCAGGAAACTTTGCATGCACTTCAGCCACTCGTACACCGCAAAGCATACCCTCCTTGAGCTGCAGCGGCAGAACAGCACCCCCCAACATAGGCTGATATACGACGTTTCCACCCTTTGGAATTCCACCCTCCATATGTTGGACCGACTATACGGACAGAGAAAGTTCCATAAACGATTTCTTGATGATCCAAGCGGACCGGAGTACTCCTCTGTGTAACTTCAATGTCAGCCAGTGGCAGTTTATGTGTGACACCTGCCGTTTGCTCATGCCCTTTGAGGAGGCCACGTTATTTGTCAGTCGCCAGAACTATGAGATGAACAACGTCATTCCACTGCTTCATGTCCTGGAACAGATGCTGGTAAATCTGGCTGGTCAGGGGACTGGAGATGTGGCGCCTAGATCTCAAGGCCACATGAGCCCTGTGGGGGCTGAACTGGAGAAGGAGCAGGACATTGGAGCACAAACAATATGTAGTGAAATGGGTAGTTTTTCTAAACAGAAGACAGCGAAGGAGGAGAAGACAGAAAAGCTACAGGGCGATGAGGAAGATGAGGCAGAGGATCCAGACACACCGTGGCAGTATGCAGTGGAGATGGAGGCAGCGAGGCAGATGGAGTCACTTGCACAAATGGCCCAATTCATGCTCACTTACTTGCGTAGTGACAGCAGAATTGTCAGCATTCAGCAGAGGGATGACTTCTGGCTCTTCACCTTGTTGGACCCTTGTTACCGGTCCAAAATGTGGGCCTTTTTTAAACCCACTGAGAGGGAGGACAAACTGAAGTACTAAAGAGACATCCTATGTAGTCAGTTGGCCGCTGCCTATTTGCACCATCGTTCATCCTCTTGCAGGTCTGACTGCGGGGCTCTCTGTGCTCATGTTCCTATACCATGGCTGCTGTGGCAGGGTGGAAAAAGGGTAGGAGCAGTTCCAGCTCCATCAGCAGAACCTTGAGTCTACAGTCGCTGATGAGCTGCTTTCTTCACCCACATAGTGAAGATACTACTCACCAGCAGCTAGACCTGGAGCAGGACCTGAACCAGCAGGTGGTGGCATACTTGGACAGCACCCTGCCACCCAACATTGAAGATCCACTGGACTACTGGGCATCCAAACTGGATTTGTGGCCACAACTGGCAGAGTTTGCCCTGGAAAAGCTTTCTGGCCTGGCCAGTAATGTGGCATTAGAGTGGGTGTTTAGTGTGGCGGGGGCCATAGTTACCCCAAGAAGAACTCACCTGTCCTCCTAAAATGTGGAGAGACTGACCTTTGTCAAGATGAATTAGGTGTGGATCAGCTAGGATTTCCACCCACCGCCTGATGCATCAGACTAGATCATCCATGGTGCCACACCAACATTTTGACAAAAGAGACCAGTTTCTTCTGTTTACCTGCCTCAGCTACTGTTCTGATGCTGCCACCTGCCACACATCTGATGCCAGGTGCATCTTCTTTCACCCACTATCTTCAGCTGGTACAGGTATTGACACCCACCTTTCCACTTGGTCAACGGGTCACTTTGTGGTCTCCTGATGCTGCTGCCACCTCCACACTATGTAATTGTGCCGCTCTGTGGCCTCTTGAAGCTGCTGCTGCCACCTTCACACTGTTATTGTGCCAACCTGAGGTCTTTTTTTGATTCTGCTGCTGCCACCACCTCCACAATCCGTCATTGTGCCACTCTGTGGTGGCCTCTTGATGCTGCTGCTGCGTGCCTCAACACTGTCATTGTGCCACCCTGAGGCCTTTTTTTTGATGATGCTGCTGCCGCCACCTGCACACTCTATCATTGTGCCACTCTGTGGCCTCTTGATCTTTTTACACCCTCATCAGCTGATTCCACACAGATTTCTACAGAACCTGTTCTGTTAAACAATGAAACAAGTAGTGCCCCCTTGACCGAGTGCTGAGGTGGCAACAGCTTGGGGAGTCAAAACAGTGGCACAGTCACAGAGTGGTGAGGTTGGGAATCGCATGAGGAGTCAACACAGTCACAGAGTGGTGAGGTGGCAACAGTATGAGAAGTCAAGACAGTTGCCCAGTCACAGAGTGGTGAGGGTGAGAATCGCATGAGGAATCAAATTAGGAATTGCATGAAGAATCGAATAAATCGTCAACACAGTGGCCCAGTCACAGAGTGGGCCATGCTGATCGTCCTTCAGCGGCTTGGTGAAAAGTTCTCACACCACCGAGTATGGCATTTTTTCCCCACCATGGTGACTGCCTGATGCCTCCATTAACCTGCTACTTCTTTCTGGACAGGTAGGCTCCTGCATATCAGGCCGTCTATCCTGGGCACGTCTGGCTACAGATCTCACACTGCTGCCACCCTGCTGACTCACAGCCACGCTACCACCCTGCTGGCTCAGCCACTGCCTCACTCGCAAGCTGCCACCCTCTTCTCCTGATGATAATGAGGCCCAATCTTCATCCGGTTCCCACACGCAATCGACCACATCATCATCCACTACTGTCTGCACGTGATTGATGTCACCCTTCTCCAGTGTCAGGGCCAGGTGCCTGACCGCTCGCAACACCAACTCCCACGCGACTCTCATTGTCGCTACTTGCTCGTTTACCAGAGGAGGCAGTGGATCTCTTCTCCTCACCTGTCTGTCAAACATACTATACTGTAACATTAACTGCAAGGGTAAAAGAGCAATAGTATAAGGTCGCAATTTCAGAACAAGTGCAGATCTTTCCATTACACTTTATCTCTGAGTAGGCTTCACTACTGGTTTTGGCTTACAAAATAATGATAGTAATAATGGATCAAATAATTGAAATGTGATGTCACCCTAAAGTGTGTAGTATCAGCCCATTTCACATCAATTCCGCAACTACTGATTGAGGCATCAAATTAAGTGTAAAAGAATTTGACCACCCTAAAATTGGGTCGAGAATGTTCGTCTTCGGCGAATCGTGGCCTCGGCGGCGAACCTTTTTGGATTATCTGTTTTCAGCCTTTATGGTGGGATGCCCTCTAGTATCTTTTTTTTTTTGATGAGCGTGCTTTCCTCACCCATGCAGCATGTCAGACCGCAAGTACTTATATATCAAATAAATACACCCCAAAACTGGTTGTATCAGACAGTACTTTCAGTACAGAAGAAAGGGTGAATGGAAGTACACTACTTATATATCAACTGAATACATCCCAAAACTGTTTGTATCAGACTGCAAATTCACCCCAAAAGCAAAGATTAATGGAAGTACTTATATATATTTACAATTAACACAACCCAAAACTGGTTGTATCAGACCGCACTTTAACCCCAAAAGCACGGATGAATGGAAGTGCTTTTATACATTTAAAATAAATACACCCCAAAAGTGGTTGTATCAGACTGCAAATTCACCCCAATAACAGATGCTAGGATTACTGCAATTACTGCCTAAAATCTGTAGTAAGGCTTCATGCACACATCCGTGGAGCATGGTCCATGAAATCCCAGCCTGCTGTCTCGCTGAGTGCACCAGCGCACATCGTCATTGTTAGCTATGACGCCGTGTGCTTCGTGCACTCAGCAGGATGGCAGGACGGGATTTCACGGACCGTGCTCCACAGATGTGTGCATGAAGCCTAATAGATCACTTTTTGTATCCCCAATTAGTGCAGCAAGGTGTAATAGTAATTGCTCCTATCACCCAGGCTGTACACTCTCCTATTAGTCCCTGCTCTCTCCCTACAGTGTGGATAATGCCTCCCTATACTTTCCCTACACTATGAATGATCTTTCCTTGAACTGCTCAATAGTTATTTTATTTTTTGGAGTAAAGTCTTTTCTAATCACTGTCCCTAGTGCCTGCAATGTCTCTCCCTGCACTAAGTTCAGTGTAAAACGGCGGTGACCGGGCAGGAGGAGGCTTTTTATAGGGCTGTGACATCACAGGTCTGGCTATCTGCTGATTGGCTATCTGCATGGCATTATCAGGGCTGGGACAAGGTCCACCACCAACAGAGGCTGAGCTGCCCAAGTGCGCCCCCCCCCCAACTTGTGGATTACACTGCTATGGGGGATCTGTGATGGATGACACTGTTATTGGGGAATCTGTGGATGACACATATGTGTCATCACAGATCCCCCCCTCCCCATAAGAGGGTCCGTGTAGGAATGACGCCCAATACAAGGGGTGAGGCTGTAGGGTTGTATCTGCTTTTTTGATGACAGCGCCAGCGGGGCCGGTGCAGTGACTGTATTCTACTACCCCCTCCCCCCCCTACACTGTATATAATCTTAACTATATAACTGTAGTGATTTACTACAGTTATATAGTTAATAAGATTATATCCAGTGATCGGGGGGGATGGGGGGTGTAGTAGAATACAGTCACTGCACGGAAAGAAGATGCACCACATGGATAAGCACCTGACAACACTGGCTAATCCCTCACTCGGATGTTAAAAGCTGAGAGATTCGCCAATATTTCCAATCAGGAACATATCAGAGCCCCTTCAAGCACCACGTCACGGTATCTCAGCATGACATGGGGTCCTACCACTAGACTACCTACTAGACTACCTATGTATTATGAAATAGCATATGTGACCCCCACCTCTTTTATTGGTGGTCATTCAGTAAATTAACCCTGTTTTGGGGGGGGTGGGGGGTGTCTGTGGATGACAAATATGTGTCATCCACAGATTCTCCCCATAATAGGGTTCATTTAGTGAATGACCACCCAAATACTGGTGACCCAATACATGGGAGTTGCATCTGCAGAGCTTTTGTATAATGCCATCCCACACTGTAGTGTCCCCCACACAGTAATGTCCGCCACACTGCCCCCCACACAGTAATGTCCGCCACACTGTAGTGTCCCCCACACAGTAATGTCCGCCACACTGTAGTGTCCCCCACACAGTAATGTCCGCCACACTGTAGTGTCCCCCACACAGTAATGTCCGCCACACTGTAGTGTCCCCCACAGAGTAATGTCCGCCACACTGCCCCCCACACAGTAATGTCCGCCACACTGCCCCCACACAGTAATGTCCGCCACACTGCCCCCCACACAGTAATGTCCCCCACACTGCCCCCACACAGTAATGTCCGCCACACTGCCCCCACACAGTAATGTCCGCCACACTGCCCCCACACAGTAATGTCCGCCACACTGCCCCCACACAGTAATGTCCGCCACACTGCCCCTCACACAGTAATGTCCGCCACACTGCCCCCACACAGCAATGTCCGCCACACTGCCCCCACACAGTAATGTCCGCCACACTGCCCCCCGCACAGTAATGTCCGCCACACTGCCCCCCACACTGCCCCCTGCACAGTAATGTCTGCCACACTGCCCCCACACTGCCCCCCGCACAGTAATGTCCGCCACACTGCCCCTCCACACAGTAATGTCCGCCACACTGCCCCCACACAGTAATGTCCGCCACACTGCCCCCACACAGTAATGTCCGCCACACTGCCCTCCACACAGTAATGTCCGCCACACTGCCCCCACACAGTAATGTCCACCACACTGCCCCCCACACAGTAATGTCCGCCACACTGCCCCCCACACAGTATTGTCCGCCACACTGCCCCCACACAGTAATGTCCGCCACACTGCCCCCACACAGTAATGTCCGCCACACTGCCCCACACAGTAATGTCCGCCACACTGCCCCCACACAGTAATGCCCGCCACACAGTAATGTCCGCCACACTGCCCCCACACAGTAATGTCCACCACACTGCCCCCACACAGTAATGTCCGCCACACTGCCCTCCACACAGTAGTGCCCCCACACTGCCCCCACACAGTAATGTCATTCTCCCCATCTTTTCATGCTCTTTATACCCCCCCATGGTGTCATGCTCTTTCTGCCCCCCCCCATGTCAGAGCGCTCCTCTCACCTCCATTATGTTCACTGCTCCAGGCTTCCGGGATCAGGCCCCAGCGCCGCCACACATTAAGCAGGTGGGCGGAGCCTAATGGAGGTCTGTTAGGCTCCGCCCACCTGCTTACTGTGTTTCTAGTTAGAGGCAGCGGGGCCTGATGCTGGAGGCCTGAAGCAGTGACCATAATGGAGGTGAGAGGAGCACTCTGACGGGGCCCGGCTCAGGGAATGACAGGAGGGAGCGCTGAGCGGTTCCCCCCTGTCAGTCCCTCTCCCTCTGGCCGGCCCCTGCCTGCGCCTTGAGGCTGGAGCGCCCTGAGGCTGGAGCCTCCCCAGCCTCTGTGTCGGCCCTGCCCTGGGCATTATGGATGATCCCTCGTTCCTGGGCTTCTTACTTTCACTTTATTACATGTGCAGCAGCCATTTTAGAAAAAAATATGATTCATTACCATGAAGAGCAAGGCAATTCGACTTTGTGACAAATCAAATTTTTCCCAAAATTCAGATCGAATTCCACTTCGTCAACTTAGATTCGCTCATCTCTAGTACTGACCGTCTAATATATATGTTTGCATGATAAACAATACAAGGGGTCCCACTAAAATTGTAAAGTGAAGACTTATGACCCTTGGAAGGCAGGGAATTAAAAGAAAAAAAAAATTAAACTGACCTAGTCACAACGGGATTCAAGCTAAATTTGCAATGCATACTATCTATTTTATGGGGCTGGGTGCAAAGTTTTTTTTTTTCTTCCATTCCAGCCCTGAAGGAAGGAGCCTCTAATGCAGGGATCAGCAACCTCCGGCACTCCAGCTGTGGTGCATGCACTGCTATTTTCAGAACTCCCATAGAAGTGAATGGAGCATGCTGGGAGTCGTAGTTTCAACACATCTGGAGTGCCGAAGGTTGCTGACCGCTGCTCTAATGAGTATTCATGGGTAGTTATTTGCATTGTGATATACAGATGATACTAGCCCCCACGCAGAGCAAAATACATATATTTCATGGCTGGCCAACTTGCGGCTCTCCAGCTGTTGTAAAACTACAACTCCCACCATGCCCTGCTGTAGGCTGATAGCTGTAGGCTGTCTGGGCATGCTGGAAGTTGTAGTTTTGCAGCAGCTGGAGAGCCGCAGGTTGGCCATCCCTGATATATTTGCTACATTATATTGTGCTAAATACAAACAGTTCATTCTAATGACATTAACCTAATATTTTATCACATCACTGTGACTAGGTGTCTAGATTTAGTCACCGACAAACCTAATACAGAATGAATGCCATGAAGCAGATGTATCTTCTCCTCATCTGTCAGGGTAAGTAGTCTCACAATTACATAATAATCTGATATAATGAGATTCTGTGACTCCAGCCTCTTGTCCTGCTGATTGTTTCCAGGCTTCTATCTGGGTTCTGTGTGTCAGGACTGGACGTTCCCTTCTAGAATTTCTGCTCTGATCGGCTCCTGTGTGGAGATTCCTTGTACATATGATCCAGACAGGACCTCAGGGACGTCCAGCATTGTGTGGTACTTATATGCTAGCAGGAGTTTTCCAGAGATCCTTAACACCGAGGACTCATCTTCAGTAATGGCTGAATACAGAGGCCGGACCTCACTGGTACCAGGAGAGAACAGCTGCACCCTGCGGATAGACCCTGTGAGAGAAGGAGATGGTGGTGATTATTATCCAGGGATCAGAGGAGAAAGGCAAATATTTTGGACACATTTTATAAGAGTTTATCTCTATGTCACAGGTAAGTGTATAATATGATGAACACCAGAAACTACTGGAAATGTTCTAACTTGGGTTGTGTCCAGGGTCGGACTAGGAACGTAAAGTGGCCCTTGAAAAAATACTAAAAGCGTTCCAGTTTTGTAGTTGGGTCTGAATTGATGGAAGGCAGGGCCAACACAAGTAGACGGGGCCATCGATAACATTTTGTGGCACATTATACCATCCCACAAGAGCCAAATACCACAGTCCATCACATAACACTGCCGCCAGCAGCACAAAATACATCCCCAAAAAATTCCACTGGCCGGCCATGAGTAGGCCCCAGGCAGCCCTCTGTGCATCGGCCAACCAGGTAATTTCCCTGTAAGGTCTATGGCCGATCCACCCCTCGTTGTGTCATTATATTGACTGCTAGAGATAAGCAAATTTCTTTTAGATCCGGTTCTATTGACTTAGCTGTTATATTCCATTTGACTTGAATAAATTAAGCTCAAATCAAATAGGACCGATTGAGGTTTATTTGGATTGTATACAACCCCTTTTCAAGTTTGTTATCGCCAAATGGCAACCCCTGACTTAAAGGGGTTGTCCCACAATAAACATTCTATATTTTTCAAACCAGAACCTGGATCTGAATACTATGGTAATTACATGTAATTATTTTTAGCATAGCCACTGAGTTACTCACTGAAATATATCTGTATAGCCCCACCTGCTGTTTGTTCTTTTTCTAAATTCTCTGTCCTCACATACACAGTACCATCATTGCCAGAATCTGCAGCAGAAAGGACACAGCCCCTTAGAAAGCGCATTCCATCTTAGCTGCCAGCTTGCCATAAATGTGGCAAAGCAATTAGAGCAGTGAATGGGGAGATCTCTGTAATGTTCAGAGGCTGGTTTGTAACTGGAACTGACTGGGTACCACAGCAACTTTGATTTGGAAATCCCCTAGCAACTTCTTTACAACCCCCTCCTCCCATGCAACCTCCACTCCTGTGGCTAGTCATGATCGTTCTCTCAGATGACGCCCGGCAGCTGCTTTATCCATTTCCTACATGTGTATACTGTATGTCATGTTACTGTACATACTGTCTCTCCATATAATAATATTGTTGAGGAGGTCCTGACAGTAAAATAATTTAGTCCTCCTCCTGGGTGGGTCCTTACTGAGTACCGGCCCCAAAGCAGCCACTTCCTCTGCTTCCTCTATAGTTATGCCCCTGGTGATGTATTATATTATGTCACAGTGGGGACTACTGAGATCCTGAGCTACCACAACCACTGTCCCTACCTATTTGCAAGATCCATCCTTCCCATTGCAGAGTTGGCCACAAGTCGATTGTCGTTTTTGTCAAGAAAATTATTCTTTTATCTGAAAAATTATTCAGCAAAAATTAAAGCAAAATGTAGTAAATTGGTCATTTAGTGAATAAATGAATCAAATAAATTAGCCTGCTCCAGTATTACAATCCCCGATCCCTATAGCGAACAACTTAAAAATGTAACCCGCAGCTATCAATAAAGGGTAGACACACAGCGATCCCTTCAGTGCAGCTTGTAGGCAGCTTCCAACAAATAGTGCTGAGTGGTGAGTGCCACTTGGCTCTCCAGGAAGTTGGAGGCGGAATGCCTGGGGTCCAATGACTCCATTTATTTGGGTTAAAACCATATGGGCCGAACTTGTTGCCATAAGAGAGGATTGTTGTTGGTTATTGGAATGAACCACAAAAATCGCTCCACCAACTCGACCCAAATTCGTTGTAGCAAACACATTCTTTTAGTGAAAAAATGAGTCTGGAAAAATTAGTATTGCAATCGTTTATGGTCGTAATTACAATGTTATTGCCAGACAAATCGCTCCACCAATTGGACCCAAATTCATCATTCCTAGCTCACACATTCTGTTATGGAAAGTTTTATTCAGTGGCACTCTTTCAGCCACAACAAATTTTAAACAAATTCTCACAAACGTCGCTGTGCAGTGCAACAAAATTTTAACCCATGTGGATCCCTCTATAAGGTCCGAGATACCTCCATACAATGAACATGATGGTATTTTGCTTTCAACATGTATCTGGATTAAAACCAGATGGGCCAAACTTGCTGAATTTTCTACCAGACAAATTAAACAGAAATTAAACCACACAGAAATCAAACTGCCTTTCTTGCGCAGTTCAATTGTTGGTGTGGTACAATAATAGTAATATAAGCATACAATGCATGATTTACAATCCAGAGAGCCCTGTTTTAAATCTGTGAGAAAAAACAGTAGGCCTGACTCTTTTACAGGGCATCTCCAGACAAGTATTGGTGTGGGGAGGAACAATCTCATAGCAGGTTTAAAACTTTTGTTTTACACTGGAGAAAGCTTTTTTTCTTATTCTGCTCATTCAAGCGCAAATACATTAGGGCCAAATCTGTTACTTGCAACAATACTGCATTATTCCGTATATTATCAATAGCAGTGTCGTCAGTGAGTTTGTGGAAAGGGAAGGACATTTAATTCACCTTCCTTTTTTTTTTAGTTCTTGAAAACTATTCCATACTTTGACTGTGTTCATCAGACCAAACGTATGGAATACAGAAGTGTTCCAAATTTAAGACCCAGGGCCAGAACTTGTCCTCCCAGAGCCATAATGTGAGGAGGAGTTGGAGTTGGACTAGGAGTAGTAGACGTAGTAATAGAAATAGCAGCAGCAGCAGTAGTAGTAGTACTAGTAGTAGCAGGCCACAGTTCTTCCTGGCTTCAGAAGGGTGCAAAATTATCTTTGAAGAGAAGAAGGATAAGATTGTAGATTGGATGGCTAACAACTCCTCTCAGTCACAGCAAAATAATGTAATGGTGACTTTTGAGTCTGGCACTGTGCCTTGTCCTGCTTCTCCTCCTTGCATCCCCAGAGAAGCCTATTAATTCCGACTGGTGTTGAGCGAACCCGAACTGTCAAGATAGGATCCGTACCGGACTTTAGAGTTTTTTGTACCCGGACCCGAACCCGAACTTTGCCATAAAAGTTCGGATTTAAGTTTGTTGTTCGTGCGTTTTATAAAGCTTGTTGAAAGGCTGCAGGGTAGCCAATCAACAAGCTTTTAAGATGTGTGCCCTTAGAAGCCATCACAACCATGCCTACTAATAGCATAGCTGTGATTGGCCAGTGCAGCATGTGAACCAGCCTCCATATAAGCTGGATCACACATAGCACCGCACATCAGCTCTTAGTAGTGCAGGGACAGGAAGCAGGCTGCCGCTGTGAGGGAGAGAGTTAGGAATCCGAACTGGCTGTTAAATCTGGTGACCTATAGCACCTGCACTGTATACCTCACTGGGAAATAAATATAGTAAATTTGTCGGTTAGATTGCTGGGTGACATATACTCATTTTTTATTGTGAAGTACCCCTGCACTGCATACCCGACAGGGAAATAAATGAATTAAATTCATTGGTTAAATTGTTGGGTGACATGTACACATTTTTTCTTTTAAGTACACCTGCACTGCACACTGAGTAAATGCAGTGGGGGCTAGGACTGAGGCGTATAGCAGTTTGGCACATGTCCTTCCGCCACCGAGGATTGCAGGGCGTTTTTCCTTGCCTCATATTGCCTCCTCCTCCTCTTCCGCTTCCTCCTCTAACACCTTCTCATCCTCACCTTCACCACCAACTTCAGCACAGCCAGGGGAAAATTACAGCAGGCTGTTTTGAAACTCATGTGTTTGGGGGAAAAACCCCACACTGCCCAGGAGCTGTGGATCGGCATGGAACAACAGACCGACGAGTGGTTTCTGCCGGTGGGCCTTAAGCCCGGCCTGGTGGTGTGCGATAATGGGCAAAATCTCGTAGCAGCTCTGGGCCTAGCCGGTTTGACGCACATCTCTTGCCTGGCGCATGTGCTGAATTTGGTGATGCAAAAATTCCTGAAAAATTACCCCGATGTCAAAGCTGCTGCAGAAAGTGCGGGCAGTCTGTGCATGCTTCCAGCGTTCTCATCCTTCCGCTGCTCGCTTGCCTGTGCTGCAGCATAACTTCGGCCTTCCCGCTCACCGTCTCACATGCAACGTGCCCACAAGGTGAAACTCCACCTTGCACATGCTGGAGAGACTGTGCGAACAGCAGCAGGCGATAGTGGAGTTTCTGCTGCAGCATGCATGGGTGAGTCGCTCAGCAGAACAGCACCACTTCATACCCAATGAGTGGGCCTGTATGCGAGACCTGTGAAACATGTTGCACTGTTTCGAGTAATCCTCCAACATGGCCAGTGCAGATGAAGCCGTTCTCAGCGTTACTATCCCACTTCTATGTCTCCTTGAAAAAAATGCTTCGGGTGATGATGGAAGAGGATGTGGCACATCTGGAAGAGGAGGAGGAAGAGGGATCATTTCCACGGTTATCAGGCCAGTCATTCGCAAGTGGCTCGGAGGGTGGGTTCCTGCACCAACATAGGCCAGGTACACAAATGTCTAGCCAGGGCACAGTTCTGGAGGATGAGGAGGAACCGTGTTCACAGCAGGGTGGCACCCAAAGCAGCTCATGGC
This sequence comes from Bufotes viridis, assembly GCA_033119425.1. Lineage (NCBI taxonomy): Eukaryota > Metazoa > Chordata > Amphibia > Anura > Bufonidae > Bufotes > Bufotes viridis. The sequence goes on from CM065590.1 coordinate 588,703,580, forward strand.
CATCACTGCAGCATGGCTGGGGGGATACGGAGGACACAGACAATACACCTCCCACAGAGGACAGCTTGTTGTCGTCTCTGGGCAGCCTGGCACACATGAGCGACTACATGCTACAGTGCCTCAGCAACAACCGCCGAGATGCCCACATTCTAACGAGTGCTGATTACTGGGTGGCCACCCTGCTGATTCCCTGTTACAAGGGCAACGTGCCATCCTTAATTACGTAACTGGAGCATGATCGGAAGATGCGTGACTACAAGCGCACGCTGGTAGACACGCTGCTGATGGCATTTCCCCCTGACAGTGAGGGCTCAGTGGAAGCACAAGGCAAAGGATGAGGAAGAACTCGCCAACGCAGCTGGGGCGTGGCCAGCACCTCAGAAGGCAGGGTTAGCATGGCTGAAATGTGGAAACGCTTTGTCAGCACGCCCCAACAACCAGCACCACCAGCTGATATGGAACGTCTGAGCAGGAGGCAGCATTTCAGCAATATGGTGGAACAGTATGTGTGCACACGCCTACATGTACTGACTGATGGGTCTGCCCCATTCAACTTCTGGGTCTCCAAATTGAGCACATGGCCTGAGCTTGCCCTTTATGCTTTGGAGGTGCTGGACAACCCTGTAGCCAGTGTATTGTCTGAATGTGTGTTTAGCATGGAAGGGGGGTGTTATCACAGACAACCGCAGCCGCCTGCCCACAGCCAACGTGGAAGAGCTCACATTCATTAAAATGAACCAGGAATGGATCCCACAGGACTTGTCCATACCTTGTGCAGAATAGACATGTATACCTGCCTCACCCAGCCATTGTTATACTCCAGCGCACTTTCTCTTTGTTTTCTTTTTTATATTTCCCAATGTTTTGGGGTCTACCCAATTTATAAAAAAATAAAAAAACAAAAACAATAAAGATAGTATAACAACAAAACTGACACTGTTATTTGTTGTTGGCTTCCTTCTCCACCACTGCTTGCACCTACACTGCCACGTCCACCGCCTCTTTAAACCCTTAAGGACACGGCCCTATTTCACCTTAAGGACCAGGCCATTTTTTCAAAATCTGACCATTGTCACTTTATGTGGTGATAACTTTAAAACGCTTTTTCTTATCCAGGCCATTCTGAGTTTTTTCGTCACATATTGTACTTCATGACACTGGTAAAATGAAGTCGAAAAATTTCATTTTTATTTATAAAAAAATACCAAATTTACCAAAAATGTAGAAAAATTTGCAATTTTCCAAGTTTCAATGACTCTACTTCTATAATACATAGTAATACTGCCAAAAAAAGTTATTGATTTACATTCCCCATATATCTACTTCATGTATTGATCATTTTGGGAATGCCATTTTATTTTTTGGGGACGTTACAAGGCTTAGAAGTTTAGAAGCAAATCTTGAAATTTTTCAGAAATTTTCAAAAACCCACTTTTTAGGGACCAGTTCAGGTCTGAAGTCACTTTGTGAGGCTTACATAATAAAACCACCCAAAAATGACCCCATTCTAGAAACTACACCCCTCAAGGTATTCAAAACTGATTTTACAAACGTCATTAACCCTTTAAGTTTTCCACAAGAGTTAATGGCAAATGGAGATAAAATTTCAGAATTTCAATTTTTTGTAAAATTTTCCATTTTAATCCGTTTTTTCCAGTAACAAAGCAAGGGTTAATAGCCAAACAAAACTTAACATTTATTCCCCCGATTCTGCAGTTTGCACGAACACCAAATATGTGGTCGTAAACTGCTGTATGGCCAAACTGCAGGGCGCAGAAGGAAAGGAACGCCAAATGGTTTTTGGAAGGCAGATTTTGCTGGACTGGATTTTTGACACCATGTCCCATTTGAAGCCCCCCGATGCACCCCTAGAGTAGAAACTCCATAAAAGTGCCCGCCGCACCGCCTGCCTCCCGCACCCCTGAATTGACCTGCGGTTTGCAGCGATCGCCCATATGGGGGGCTCACAGGACCCCCCTGGGCATTGTAACAAGGTACCTGCTGAATGATTTCAGCAGGTACCTTGTTCCGATCACTGCCAGCTGAGCAGCAGTGATCGTAACAACTCATGATGTCATGTGTCCTTAAGGACTCAGGAAACATGCCGTACCGGTACGTCATGTGTCCTAAAGGGGTTAACCCTCTACTCCATATGGACCTCCTCCTCATACTTCAAGACTATTATTTTTAATTTTTATGTATTTTATGTTTTTTTAAGTCATTTCCCTATCCACATTTGTTTGCAGGGCAATTGTCCTGCTCTTACCCCCATTTTGCTGCCTTTTTTCAGCCCTCTAGCCCTTTCCATGACTTTTTAGAGACATTTTAGTGCCCCAAAGTTCAGGCCCCTATTGACTTCAATGGGGTTTGGACCCAAGTTCCGGTTCCGAACTCGAACTTTGCAACAAAATTCGTCCGAACCCGGCGAACCCGAACTTCCAGGTGTCCACTCAACCCTAATGCCGACACCTCTGTCTTCACTGCCACTTCCTAGTTTGGCACCTAGTAAAGAGAGTCTCTCTGTTAATTACTTGTGTGAGCGCAGTGTTTGCACTGTGCTGACGATGAGGTTCAGGTAGAAGTGTTGTATCCCATGCATAGCTGTGTTGCTGGTAGTATTAGTGACAAACATAGCCTTAGTGCTGGAGGTGAAGGCAGTGGTCATGATAGTGGCAGTCAGTATAAATAAAGAACAGGGAATCAGGAGGGGGTTCAAGGAGCCCCCCATGAAATATCACAGTCTGATAAAAGTGGCCGAGAGGGTGAGGACTCCAATGAATATTGTGTATTGGACAGGACCTGAGAACCAGATGGAGTCCTGAAGAGGAGGTAACATCTGATTAGATAGAGCATAGGCAATATACTTCCAGAGCCTGTTGAATAACTGACAGATCTGCTTTAGGAACTGGTGATGCCGATGATACTGTGGATGCATTAGACCCAAAAACTCACCAGAGCTAAGCCAAGCTCGGCTGCCTCTAGCTCTGCGTGAGTATCTCAAGCTTGGCAGTTTTTCTCCACACTGCCAGAAGACAACAGCATTGCCTTGTGCAAGCTGTGCAAGAGTAAAATAAGCCATGGGAAGTCAAACACAGACATAGGCACCATAGCTTTATTGAATCCCATGAAGCGGCATGACCAGATCCAGTGGGAAAACAGAGTTAGGTGTCAAACAGTTAAACAAGAGTTTGCTCCTTCTCTCAGCCTCCTTTGCGGCAGCCAGGCATCATCGACATACAATCAGTGTCCTTGTCATCCTCAGTTACCTGCTGAGACTCCTCATCCTTTCCGCCATCAGCCATCAATAACCAAACACGTGGCCAGGAATCAATCTTACAAGCCCAAAAATCCAATGGTATGCATGCTTAATTTCTACCTGGCCAAGTCGTTGGTGGTAAAGTTGCTGCCCCTTTAGTAGAGTCTGCTGCCTTTAGGAAGCTGTACATAGATATGAGCCAGCATTATTTCTCCCAAAAAGCCATTCCTGCTTTATTATTTCATGTGGTGGAGAATGTGGACTGCTCATTATGTAGTAAGGGAAGGGTTGCAGTAAGCAAGTAAGTACTTCACCAAGTAAAACCATTGAATTTCACCAAATCTGTACACTAATTACTCCACCAACTACAACTCCTTTGTTGCTACGGAGCCTAACCCAGGTACTGGAGACAATATCCAGGTAGGAGCACCATTACACAGACTATTAAGGTGGTATCAGCATTCCTAAACACTGGGACTGGACCAGCCCTGGGGTGGGGGGGTTTCGGGAAGGGGGGGTGTTGCACTTGCAAATGGTGTGCTGAAAAGTGCATGCCACACCAATTACAGTACATGCCTTTCAAAGCAGTGGCAGCAGTGGCAAGGCAGCATACATCAAGAATGCCAGGTCCTTTTAATGCCTTGACGATTGTATTAATCAATGCAGAGATAGTCAGCACTCGATCACTGTGTGCGCGAGCACGTGGAGGAAAAATCCCAAAATGCAGTGTAAGAAATCCCAGCAGGTGCTTGGAATCTTTGGTTTATCTGCTCTTTATTGTTACATAAATGTTTCAGACAATGAATACTGTACGCGTTTCGGCTAATCCAGCCTTTCTCCACATTTTGTTTCAGCTTGCAATTTTTTTTAAAAATAATCTTTATTAAAAAAAAATTAAAAATTCTCAGTCAAAAAGCCATAGTATTTCAATAATTTAAACCCTTAAAAACCCCTATAACCCCCCTAAACCACCCTCTTTGTGATGTGTCTCTTGGAAAGCGGGACCTTAATTTGGGAGGAAGTGGTGAGTTGGGGAGTCCTCAAATAAGGATAAGCCTAACTTATCGGTTCCTAATCCTGCCAGGTTGACCATATCCTCTTCCATTTTTCACGGATAGCTTTTTGCTTGCATAGGATTTTTTCATACTCCTTAACTTTTTTCACCAGACTCACCCATGCATTTAATCTTGGGGAGTTTCGTGAAAACCGTACTCTTGCAATCAGGAGATGAGCCAAAAACAATATTCTGGTAAGAAGTATCCTAGTATCCTTAGTACAGTTCATTATAGAGGTATCATTTAATATACATAGTTGTGGGGACATTGGGATCAATATCCTTAATTTCTGTAGTATATATTTGGAAATTAAATACCAATAGACACCTATCTCTGAGCAAGACCAAAACATGTGCAAAAAATCTGCTTCAGGTAAATTTTATCTTGGACAGTTAGAATTTTCCTTCAGCCCACATTTATTCAGCCAAATCGGCGTGATATACGTTCTGTGTATAATATTAAATTGCACTACTATGGGATTAAAGTTATGGAATGCAAACCTTAGATTCCCAAATATATTTTCCCAGTCTAGTGTAGCACTGTTGAGGAGGTCGGCCCCTCAGGCTTTTTGGCCAGGGGAGACTAAGCTCCCAAACAGCGACTTACTTATAAAAGTGAGAAGTCTTCCTATTACGATGTGAACTACTCATCATATCTTCAATTAGTGAACATGACTCAACTATCAATCTTAATTTGTCCTTAACATTTTACAGTGCTGTTCTTAACTGAAAATACCTAAACCAACTTAAACCCTCCATGTTCCCTCTTTGTGCCAACGAGGATAAAGGGAAATTTTTTTCCCAAATTTTTCCAAACTTGATCCCCAGAAATTTCCAGCAATTCCTTCAAGTGATAATTATACCAAAGGGGAGTACATAATAAAGATCCCTTTATCCCCAACCATTTTCTAATCGTGAACCAAGCCTTAGAAAAAAGTGTTCTAACTGTCCAGATTCCAACAAAGGGAATATGTTATCGTGTGTCGAGGTATTTGCCAAGGTCTTGCAAAGAGGATCTTTTCCCCATTCACAGCAATGAAGTATCCTTGAAGTATGGAAGGCTTAATCCTCCCAACTCCATTGGTTTATAAAGATACTCCAACTTTAGCCTTACTCGCTTCTTTCCCCAGAGTAATTCATTAATAACATACACACCTACAAAAAGGCCCCAAAATGACTCATGAACGGCTGTGGCGGAAAACCAAAGCACTATATCCGATAATTGCTCAACAAGAGCAAGAGAAGACACAGCCAACATATACAAAAGTATAAAGATTTATTAACAAATAAATAAATAAACAATTGATGACAAATACATACACATTATTTGTGCGGTGGAGGAGCACAGAGTTAATGCCCAAGAAACACCACTGACGCTAAATATCCCCCACACCACATAAAATAATTAAACACTCAATAGTATAACAATGGTAAGGTTAGAGGTCATGATAAACCCCAAAAAAGTTAAACCACATGGCCAAAAAATGCATGGAATAATCGGACATTCTAGGACACAGATAACATACCGTTGGCCATAGTATAAGGGGGGAAGTCAGCGCCAGTGGAACAAACAAACATAAATCATTAATAAGTCTCTCCATCAATCTAAATAACTTATCTTCAATCCAAATAGGTGAATTCCGAATAGCATATAGGAATTGAGGCAAGATTCCCATTTGAACTAAGGAAATTCTATCGGCTCTAGATATGGGAAGTCTGTTCCAAACTGCAACCTTAGCTCTTATTTTAGTGATTTCAGGGGAGACATTTAACTGCATGTACTCTTCTACTTTAGAGGATATCTTTCCACCTAAATATACAATAGATTCAGAAACAGTAATCATACTTAAAGACCCCTGAAAAACAAGGTCAAATCTATCTAATAGCATCAAATGGGTTTTTAACCAGTTAATATCAAGACCAGAAACCTTCGCAAACAAACTGATTACCTGAATAATTCTTGGGAGAGTCTTATTAGTATGATCTATTAAAAATAGTATGTCATCCGCATATAATGAGACGCGATCCCCTACTCCTCTTACCCCGAAGCCTTTGATTAAGTTGTCTTGTCTCACACTAGCGGCAAGTGGTTCAATATATATATCAAATAGGAGTGGAGAAAGAGGGCATCCCTGACAAGTACCCCTAGACAATGTAAAAGTTGAGGTTAGGCTCCCATTAATGTTCAGTCTTGCCACAGGGGAATCGTATAAAAGCCCAATCATAGCAATAAACCGTTCCCCAAAACCCATCCTTTCCATAGTTTTCCACAGAAAATCCAATTCCACCCTGTCGAAGGCCTTCGTTGCGTCCAGCGACAGGATGAACCGGGACCCCTCACCCACTACCTGCATATTAGAGAACAATCTATAAGGATTAAGGTGAGTACCCTTATTTGTAATAAAACCGTTTTGATCAGGATGAATGATCGTGGCTATGACTCTAGAGAGTCTTGTAGCAAGCACTTTTGCTGTTAGTTTTATATTGGTATTTAATCGAGATATTGGTCTATAGGACTCCATATCTACGGGGTCTTTCCTTTTTTATGGATTAATATAATGAGCACTAGAGATATCGCGAACATAAAATTTTCAGTTTGCGAACGGCGAACGCGAACTTCTGCAAAAGTTCGCGAACCGGGCGAACCGCCATAGACTTCAATTGGAGTAAAGCCGTGAAGCGAGAAGGCGCTCATAGGGTGATACGTTCAGGAATTGTGATGTCGTGTTAATAAAATAATAGGTTTATGCTCACCTTTTATGTTTCTTTATTAACGCTCTTAACTGTTATTCTGTTCAGGGATGATGGGTGGATGCTGCCAGGTGCGTCCTAAATTCCCGATGGTGGCTGGCTGGGCCGCCGTTCGGAATACCGTCTACAAAAATAATTTCGCCTCTCACATATACCAGTGAGTGTTTGGCTTTTTGGACAACAATCGGCGCAAAACACCTGTCCCAAGCGGAAGTGTATGATGAAAGCTTTATTAGACAACGCGTTTCGGGGTCTCGGCGACCCCTTTATCAAGTCTGTTTGATCACCAGCGTGGTGATGGTACAAAGTGCTTTTCACCACATTTTCCTATACCTGGTTTGAGGAGCCGACTAGTGCGGCCGAACGTCCCGCTACACGTGGTTGGAAAGGCGCGCTGGGAGCTGGGAGAAATTATTTTTATAGACTTCAATTGGCAGGCGAGTTTTAAAACCCACAGGGACTCTTTCTGGCCACAATAGTGATGGAAAAGTTTTTTCAAGGGGACTAACACCTGGACTGTGGCATGCCGGAGAGGGATCCATGGCAAACATCCCATGGAAAATTACGTAGTTGACGCAGAGTCGGGTTTAAATACATAAAGGGCATAAATCATCTAAAATTCCTGAATTGTTTGGAATAACGTGCTTTAAAACATCCAGTGTGTGTATACGATCAGGTATGATATTGTATCGATCAGGTAGTGTAAGGGTTACGCCCGCTTCACAGTGACAGACCAAACACTGAAAGACCAAACTCCCCGTTTAACACACCGCAAACAACCGCAAACACCAAGGGTCCCCGAAAGGTGACAACAAGCCCCCTGGGACGCCTGCTGTGGTTGGTCTTCCACCTCCTCAAAGCCACCTTCCTCCTCTGACTCCTCTTCTTCAGACTCCTCTCTCTGCGTTGCCGCAGGTCCAGCAATCGACGACGACAAGGCTGCTTCTGGTGGTGATGGTGACCACAACTCTTCCGCTTCATGCTCAGCTACGGCCTGATCCAGCACTCTTCGCAGGGCACACTCCAGAAAAAACGCATATGGGATGAGGTCGATGATGTTGCCTTGGGTTTGACGGACCAGGTTTGTCACCTCAGCAAAAGGATGCATGAGCCTACAGCCATTGTGCATGAGCGTTCAGTAACGCTGCCAAAAAATACCCAGCTCCGCAGAGGCTGTTCTCTTTTTTTTTTATTAAAAAAAATCTGTTCTTACCAGTTTAATCTCTGTTTTGTCCCCTATCAGGGGCCGGTGTATGGAATAGATTTTAGAAACCGGGAGATGGAAAAAGATGGTTGGTCGGTCCTCTTCCTTCTAATTTGGGGAACTGCGTGTGCGCCGTGCAATGTACTGTGCCACCCTATATGAGTGGTGTGTTAAGTAGTACTATTCCTATCAGTTTAATCCCTGTTACATCTCCTATCATGGGATGTGTATCGAATAGATTTTAGGAACCGGGAGATCGAAAAAGATGGTTGGTCGGTCCTCTTCCTTCCAATTTGGAGCACTGCGCGTGCATCGCGCAATGTACTTTACCACCAATACAAATAGTGTGAACTACTATTCTTACCATTTTAATCTTTGTTAAGTCCCCTATCAGGGGACGTGTATTGAATTGAATCCTTGCATGGGGAGATAGAGAAAAAAACGTGCTCTGTCTGCTTCCTTCTAATTTTGGGCACTTGCAATGGAATTTGCCACCAATGCAACTAGTGTTAACTAAGTACTATTCCTATCAGTTTAATCTCTGTTTTGTCCCTTATCAGGGCCAGGGCCGGTGTAGTGAATAGATTTTTGGAACCGGGAGATGGTAAAAGACCCATGCTCGGTCCGCTTCGTTTGAATTTTAGGTCACTGCGCGTGCGCAGTGCAATGTACTGTGACACCCTATATGAGTGGTGGGCAGTGGGCACAGTACAGTCTGTGGGCCTGACACACACTGGCAGGCAACTGCAATTATATTAAAGGCTAAAAATTAAATGACTTTTTTATCTGCAAGGTACTGTGCCACCCAATATGAGTGGTGGGCACTGGCAGTGGGCACACTACAGTCTGTGGGCCTGACACACACTGGCAGGCAACAGCAATTATAATAAAGGGTAAAAATGAAATTACTTTTTTATCTGCAAGGTACTGTGCCACCTCATGGCCTCTCACACACGGGCAGGCAACTGCAATATATATATAAAAAATAAAAATAAAAGCAGACTGATGTACCAGCCCTAAAAAGGGCTTTTTGGGGTGCTGTCAGGATGCTGTCCTTACAGCAGATGGCCCCTTTCACGCGTGCAAGTTTTCCACGCGGGTGCAATGCGTGACGTGAACGCATAGCATCCGCACTGAATCCTGACCCATTCATTTTAATGGGTCTGTGTACATGAGCGTTTTTTTTCACGCAGCATGTTTTATATTCAGCGTTTTTCACGCAGCCCATAGGCCCATAGAAGCAAATGGGGCTGCGTCAAAAACGCATTGCATCCGCAAGCAACAGTGGGTGCGTTGCGTTTTTCACTGATGGTTACTAGGAGATGTTGTTTGTAAGCCTTCCGTTTTTTATCAAGCACGTGAAAAACGCATCAAAACACACTGCACCCGCGCTGAAAAAACTGCACAACTGAGCGCAATCGCAGACAAAACTGAATGGCTTTGCCTGTGAAATCGCACAGTTTTCACTGAACGCATCCCCAACGCATCCGGACCTAATCCGGACACGCTCATGTGAAAGATGCCGAAGAGTCTTTGAGGACTGGAGTGGACACAGAACACTGGCCTAGCTAACGCTTTCCCTATTAATTCAGCAGCAGTAGCACTCTCCTTGCTTTAACTAACACTGCAGCTTCAGAATGAATCTAAGATGGATGCCGTCCTTGCTTTTTGATAGGAGGTGGGAGGGTCTGGCAGGGAGGGAATGCTGATTGGCTGGAATGTGTCTGTTGACTGTGAGATACAGGGTCAAAGTTTGCTCAATGATGACGTATAGGGGGCGGACCAAACATCGCATATGTTCGCCCGCCGCGGCGAACGCGAACAGACAATGTTCGCCGGGACCTCTTCACGGACGAATAGTTCGGGACATCTCTAATGAGCACCTCTGTCATTGATTAAGGACGTTTACCGTCCCTGAAAGATGCAATAAAGACCTGAAGTAAATGTGGCAAAATAAGTTCCCCATATTTCCTACACAACTCGTATGGAAAACCATGCAAACCTGGAGAGGAGTTCCTTAAACTTGCCCTTTGTTTCTCCAGGATCTTAGGGAGGCTAAGAGAGTCCCAATATGCGTTGGTTCTTTCTCTCGCAACAGTGATCTCAGATTGATAAAGCGCTGAAAAATATTTCAGAAAGTTCATCTTTATCTGGTCTGGCTTATCGGTAATTACATCCCGTGGTTTCTGAATCCTCAGTATTTCTCTTTTGGAGTTCTGGTTAGATATTACACTTGCTAATAGTTTACCTGGTCTCCCTACTTCGGAAAAATATTTTTGCCCCCTGAGAGTCTGTTGAGCCTTGTTAAGTAAAAAATCCGAATAGAACTGACTAGTTTTTTACATAGCTCTTCTATTTTCATCCATTTTATTCTTGGCAAACTCATTAGCATGTTGTAGACTTATTTATTTCAAGATCTTTTCTCTCTTCCCATATCTCTTCCTTGAATTATGGATGTTACTAAAGAATACTCCTCTCATGAAAGCTTTAAATATATCCCAAACCACCTGAATTTTAGATGAGTTCTTGTTAACTTCCCAGAAATAAGCAAACTCCTTTTTAATCAGATCATGATTCTCTAGAATCGTCAGCCAATGTGGGTTCAGTCTAAAGGGTAATCTCTTTTCAGTCATATCCAGGTTCATACCTAATTCTACTATTAAGGGTACGTGGTCCGAGAGGGCTCTAGCTTCATATCTAATTCGCTTAGCAAGATCCGTGTATTCTCTGTTTATAAGAGCTAAGTCGATTCTAGACATACATCTCCCGGAATTACTTACACAAGGGAAAACACGTCTCCCTCGACCCAGAAGATCCCAAAGATGCCTATGGAGATACCTGATTAGTAATAGTGGCCTGGGATTCACTTTCCATGCCAATCCTATCTGTCCCAGGATTCATGACACAGTTAACCACATTCCAACCGCCTAATGCAGGGATGCGTCCTGCGGGTGGCCGGGATGTTCCTCGTTGACGCGTTGGCGCGTCATCTCGTGAGAGGCGAGATTTCCTGTGAGCGCGCGCGCGCTCACAGGATCGCGTCGGCAGGAACTTTAACTACAGCCTGATCATGCGCTGGCAGGCTGTAGTTGTTAAAAATAGGGCATCTGAATCGCATATCAGACGCTGTTTTGCAAACAGCGTCTGATATGCCTGCTGCCTGCTCCTCTGTTGGTCCCTTTTGCTTGGGACCACCAGAGGACACTTAGTGCACCAATCAGCACACACCAACACCCCCCCCCCCTCCGCCACTGATTAACTGAATAGGACATGCTCTATCTTTTGCGGAGCTGCGGCTGGATGTTTCGGGGCCGAAAACCGGAAGTTCGTGGCCGCAGCTCCGCAAATGCTGATGCGGAGAGCACATAGTGTGCTCTCCGCATCACCGCCGGCCCCATTCACACTGAATGGGTCCGCATCTATTCCGCAGAATTGCGGAATAGATGCGGACATTTTTGCGGACGTGTGAATGGGGCCTTACTTCGCAAGCACTCCTATGTCCTTTCCCCTCTTTTTTTTTTGCACATTTTTTGGCAGAGATTTTTTCATCCACATTGATCGATGCAAATGAAGAGATCTGTGCCGTTCATTTGCAGAAACTCCTAATGCTGGCCATACATGTAATGATTGCGGAGACCCTCAAATGCCAGGGCAGTATAAATACCCCACAAATGACCCCATTTTAGAAAGAAGACACCCAAGAAGACACCCCAATGTATTCTGTTAAGGGGCATGGCGAGTTCATAGAAGATTTTTTTTTTTTTTTTGGCACAAGTTAGCGGAAATTGATGTATTTCTTTTTTTTCTTACAAAGTCTCATATTCCACTAACTTGTGAAAATTTTTTTTTTTACATAAACTCACCATACCCCTCACGGAATATCTTGGGGTGTCTTCTTTCTAAAATGGGGTCACTTGTGGGGTATTTATACTGCCCTGGAATTTTAGGGGCCCCTAAAGCGTGAGAAGTCATTTGGAATCCAAATGCATAAAAATGCCCTGTGAAATCCTAAAGGTACTCATTGGAATTTGGGCCCTTTGCGCATCTTGGCTGCAAAAAACCATCACACATGTGGTATCGCCGTACTCAGGAGAAGTAGGGCAATGTGTTTTGATGTGTATTTTTACATATGCCCATGCTGGGTGTGAGAAATATCTCTGTAAATGACAATTTTTTTTATACAAAGTTGTCAGTTTACAGAGATATTTATCTCACCCAGCATGGGTATATGTAAAAATACACCCCAAAACACATTGACTTACTTCTTCTGAGTACGGCGATACCACATGTGTGCCACTTTTTTGCAGCCTAGGTGCGTAAAGGGGCGTAAAGTCCAACGAGTACCTTTAGGCTTTACAGGGATGCTCACAATTTAGCCCCGCCCAAAATGCCAGAACAGTAAACACACCCCACAAATGACCCCATTTCGGAAAGTAGACACCCCAAGGTTTTCACTGAGGGGCATAGTGAGTCCGTGGGAGATTTTTATTTTTTTTGCCAGAAGTTAGCAGAAATGGAAACTTTATTATTATTTTTTTTCCTCAGAAAGTGTCATTTTCCGCTAACTTGTGAAAAAAAATGAAATCATACATGAACTCACTATGCCCCTCTGCGAATACTTTGGGGTGTCTTCTTTCTAAAATGGTGTAATTTGGGGGTTATTTATACTATCCTGACATTCTAGCTCCTGAAGAAACATGACAGGTGCTCAGAAAGTCAGAGATGCTTCAAAATGCGGAAATTCACTTTTTTGCACCATAGTTTGTAAACGCTATAACTTTTACCCAAACCAATAAATATACACTTATTGGATTTTTTTTTATCAAAGACATGTAGAACAATAAATTTAGAGAAAAATTTATATAGAAATGTAGTTTTTAAAAAAAAATCTTATAACAGAAAGCAAAAAATGTCTGTCATTTTTTTATTAATATCAAAAAAAGTAAAAATGTCAGCAACAATCAAATACCACCAAATGAAAGCTCTATTAGTGAGAAGAAAAGGAGGTAAAATTCATTTGGGTGGTAAGTTGTATGACCGAGCAATAAACGGTGAAAGTAGTGAAGCGCAGAATTGTAAAAAGTGGTTTGGTCATTAAGGGTGTTTAAGCTAGGGGGGCTGAGGGGGTTAAAGTCTCCACAGACCAAAGTGGGACATTCTGGCCATTTCTCCCTAAAGACCAATAAGGTTTCAAGTACATAGAAGGAGAATGGGGGGGGGATATAAATAAAATCCAGGATTGATTGTCTACCAAACAACTTCCCATAGAGAAAAACAAATCTTCCCTGACTATCCAGAGACGATGCCACGTAGGCAATGACAATCTTTTTATGAAAAAAACTAGACACTAGAGTAGTTAGTAAATGTTGAATGAAATGCCTGCGTGACCCATCCCATAGTGATTCGTCGGGCCACTTCCCTAGTAAAATGTGTCTCCAAGAGACAAATCACGTCTGGTAAGTGTCTCTGAGCTATATCGAATACAGCTTGTCTTTTAAGTTTATCTCCCAAACCCTGTACATTCCAAGTTAATACTCTGACAGAAATGAAAAGTACTAGCCTCCCTTAAAATGTAGAATCTCTTCTTCCCCACCTCCATCCCTCCACTAACCCAGAGACACATCGCAAACCACCCCCCCCCACCCCCCGGCAACCCCCAAAAAAAGAAAAAAAAATCCAATGCCACCAACCCCATGATCTGCTACTATCAAACAGCAGATCTCTCTACCTTGACCATTCCCGCTCATATTTTACACAGAAGTTTAAGCCACTAGTCTAAACGTTATTCCTGTCTAGCCAGTCAATGGCTAGATTCAGCGTATCAAAAAAGTGAGTTAATCCATTAAAAAAAAAGTAAAAAGGGAAAAAAAGTACTAATTTCTAGTGTTGAGAGAACAGTTCGAGAATAGTTTGGGTTCGTACCGAATTTTGGGGTGTTCGGGACCCGGACCCGAACATTTTCAAAAAAGTTTGGGTTCGGGTCTGTTGTTCAGCGATTTCTTCCCGCTTTCTGAAGGGCTGCACAGCAGCCAATCAGCTAGCGTTTTACTTCTTGCCCTAAGAAACCATCACAGCCATGCCTACTAATGGCATGGCTGTGATTGGCCAAGTGCAGCATGTGACCCAGCCTCTATTTAAGCTGGAATCACGTAGCGCCGCACATCACACTGCTCTGATTAGTGTAGGGAGAGAACGCAGCTTCTGTGAGGGCGAGATTAGGGAAAAGTCAGCATTAGCACCTAATGAAGTGATCGATCTAGAGCTGTGAATGATTCAACTTCTGCTAGTTAATTGCTCACTGGTTTTTAGGCTGCACAGAGCGTTTTCTGTCACTTTTTTCTGGGTTGATCGGCGGCCATCTTGTGACTTATGGTGCACCAGAACATCTGCCACCAAGTTCATAAATCCATAAATATTATTTTTACTTTTTTCTATATCCTACATCAGGGGCTTGGCTGTGATTATTGTCACCCCTAGAAACTCAGGATAGCAATTTCTATATTTTATTAGGGGGTTAAATTCAATTGCCAAAATAGCAATCCCGTAAATCTGTGTTCCAGCTTTGGCTAGCCAAGTGTAATACTGTCTGCTGTCTGGCAAAGGATAGATTATATTCTGTGGTGAAATTCAATTGCCAAAATAGCAATCCCCTAAATCTGGTGTACCAGCAGTGGCTGCCAAAGCATAATAGTGTACGGCAAAGGAGATATTTTGTTCTGGGGTGAAATTCAATAGCCAAAACAGCAATACCGTAAATCAGTGGTTTCAGCTCTGGCTGGCCAAGTTTTATAGTGTCCTGCAAAGGATACATTTTGTTCTGGGGTGAAATTCAATTGCCAAAATAGCAATACTATAACTCAGTGGTTTCAGCTGTGGCTGGCCAAGTTTAATAGTGTCCGGCAAAGGATATAATTTTTTCTGGGGTGAAATTCAATTGCCAAAATAGCAATACCGTTAATCTGGTGTCCCAGCACTGGCTGGCCAAGTTTAATAGTGTCTGGCAAAGGATATATTTTGTTCTGGGGTGAAATTCAATAACCAAAATAGCAATACCCTGAATCTGGTGTTCCAGCTGTTGCAGGCATAGTTTAAATCTGTCCGTAAAATAGTATATTTTTTCAGGGGTGAAATTCAGTTGACAAAATAGAAATACAGTAAATCTGGTGTTCCAGCTGTGACTGGACAAGTTTAATAGTGTCCGTGAAAGGATAGATTTTGTTCTGGGGTGAAATTCACTTGCCAATATAGCAATACCCTGAATCTGGTGTTCCAGCTGTTGCTGGCCAAGAGTTAATCTGTCCGTAAAAGGGTATATTATAATCAAGGTGTATATACAAGTGCTGAGAGTGTCATCCTCAATAACTTCACATGCTACCGTGCATCTCCCATTGTATTTCTGTCTGTTAAAGGGTATATTACACAAAGTGTTAAAATACAATTGCTCAAGGCATAATCCTACATATTTTTTCACACGCTACTGTGCATCTCCAAGTGTAAATCTGTCCATAAAAGGATACCTTTCATCCAGGGCCTAAATACTAGGCCTAAAAGAGATATTCCCCTAAATCAGTGGTTACTGCTGTGCCTGGATTAGTGTAAAACGCTATATAAATAAATAGGCAGATATTGTTAGGTGCCTGTAAAAAAAGGCCTGAATTTGAAATCAATACATTGTGCCAAATATTTTATTTCTTATTGTGATGCTTGGTGAATGGTAACAATGATGAAAACATCTAGTAAGGGACGCGGACACGGTTGTGGTGGTGTTAGTGGACCCTCTGGTGCTGGGAGAGGACGTGGCCATTCTGCCACAGCCACACGTCCTAGTGAACCAACTACCTCAGGTTCCAGTACCCGCCAGAATTTACAGCGATATTTGGTGGGGCCCAATGGGCCCGTTCTAAGGATGGTAAGGCCTGAGCAGGTACAGGCGCTAGTCAATTGGGTGGCCGACAGTGGATCCAGCATGTTCACAACATTATCTCCCACCCAGTCTTCTGCTGAAAGCGCACAGGTGGCGCCTGAAAACCAAGCCCATCAGTCTTTCACATCCCCACCATGCATATCAGGGAAACTGTCTGAGCCTCAAGTTATGCAGCAGTCTCTTATGCTGTTTGAAGACTCTGCTGGCAGGGTTTCCCAAGGGAATCCACCTAGCCCTTCCCCAGCAGTGGAAGACATAGAATGCACTGATGCACAACCACTTATGTTTCCTGATGATGAGGACTTGGGAATACCACCTCATCGGAGTCCGCACGTCTCTGATGATGATGACGAATCACAGATGCCAACTGCTGCGTCTTTCTGCTGTGTGCAGACCGAACAGGAGGTCAGGGAGGAAGACTGTGTGGAAGACGATGCAGGGAACAATGAGGTCCAAGACCCCACATGGAATGAAGGTCGTGCCACTGACTTTGATAGTTCAGAGGAAGAGGCAGTGGTGAGACCGAGCCAACAGCATAGCAAAAGAGGGAGCAGGTGGCAAAAGCAGAACAGCCGCCGCCAAGAGAGTTTGCCTGCTACTGGCAAGCGCCACCAGGGACCGAGCACCCCAAAGGCAGCTTCAAGGAGTTCCCTGGCATGGCACTTCTTTAAACAATGTGCTGACGACAAGACCCTAGTGGTTTGCACACTGTGCCATCAGAGCCTGAAGCGAGGCATTAACGTTCTGCACAACCTGCATGATCAGGCATCTACATACAAAGCATGAACTCCAGTGGAGTAAACACCTTAACAACAAAGAGCTCACACAGGCTCCCCCTGCTCCCTCTCCTGCTGCTGCCTCGGCCTCTTCCTCCACCTCGGGAGGAATGTTGCCACCTGCCGCCCACCAAACAGACGATGTGCCACCGACACCACCACCTGCGTCACCAAGCAGCTCCACCATGTTACACGGCAGCGTTCAGCTCTCCATCTCACAAACCTTGGACAGAAAGCACAAATTCCCACCTAGACACCCTCGAGCCCTGGGCCTGAATGCCAGCATTTCTAAATTACTGGCCTTTGAAATGCTGTCATTCAGGCTGGTGGACACAGACAGCTTCAAACAGCTAATGTTGATGGCTGTCCCACAGTATGTTGTTCCCAGCCGCCACTACTTCTCCAAGACAGCCGTGCCTTCCCTGCACAACCAAGTATCCGATAAAATCAAGTGTGCACTGCGCAACGCCATCTGTGGCAAGGTCCACCTAACCACAGATACATGGACCAGTAAGCACGGCCAGTGACGCTATATCTCCCTAACTGCACACTGGGTAAATGTAGTGGCGGCTGGGCCCCAGGTGGAGAGTTCGTTGGCGCACGTCCTTCCGCCGCCAAGGATCGTAGGGCATCAGTCTTTGCCTCCTGTAGCCTCCTCCTCCTACTCGGCTTCCTCCTCCTCTGCTTCCACCAGCTCATCCAGTCAGCCACACACCTTCACCACCAACTTCAGCACAGCCCGGGGTAAACGTCAGCAGGCCATTCTGAAACTCATATTTTTGAGGGACAGGCCCCACACCGCGCAGGAGTTGTGGCGGGGTATTGAACAACAGACCGACGAGTGGTTTCTGCTGGTTGTCCTCAAGCCCGGCCCGGTGGTGTGCGATAATGGGCGAAATCTCGTCGCAGCTCTGGGACTAGCCGGTTTGACGCACATCCCTTGCTGAATTTGGTGGTGCAGAAGTTCCTTCACAACTACCCCAACATGTCAAAGCTGCAGCATAAAGTGCAGGCCGCCTATGCGCGCTTCCAGCGTTCACATCCTGCCGCTGCTCGCCTCTCTGCGTTACAGCGTAACTTCGGCCTTCCTGCTCAGCGCCTCATATGCAACGTGCCCACCAGGTGGAACTCCACCTTGAACATGCTGGAGAGACTATGCGAGCAGCAGCAGGCCATAGTGGAGTTTTAGCTGCAGCACGCACGCGCCAGTCGCACTGCGGAACAGCACCACTTCACCACCAATGATTGGGCCTCCACGCGAGATCTGTGTGCCCTGTTGTGCTATTTCGAGTACTCCACTAACATGGCCAGTGGCGATGACACCGTTATCAGAGTTACAATACCACTTCTATGTCTCCTTGAGAAAACGCTTAGGGCGATGATGGAAGAGGAGGTGGCCCAGGAGGAGGAGGAGGATGAGGGGTCATTTTTAGCACTTTCAGGCCAGTTTGTTAGAAGTGGTTTAGAGGGAGGTTTTTTGCAACTGCAGAGGCCAGGTAAAAATGTGGCCAGCCAGGGCCCACTACTGGAGGACGAGGAGGATGAGGAGATGGTGGAGGAGGATGAGGATGAAGCAGGTTCACAGCGGGGTGACACCCAACACAGCTCAAGCCCATCACTGGTGCGTGGCTGGGGGGATTCGGAGGACGATGACGATACGCCTGCCACAGAGGACAGCTTGTCCATACCTCTGGGCAGCCTGGCACACATGAGCGACTACATGCTGCAGTGCCTGCGCAACGACAGCAGAGTTGCCCGCATTTTAACGTGTGCGGACTACTGGGTTGCCACCCTGCTGGATCCCCGGTACAAAGACAATGTGCCCACCTTACTTCCTGCACTGGAGCGTGATAGGAAGATGCGCGAGTACAAGCGCACGCTGGTAGACGCGCTCCTGAGAGCATTCCCAAATGTCACAGGGGAACAGGTGGAAGCCCAAGGCGAAGGCAGAGGAGGACCAAGAGGTCGCCAATGCAGCTGTGTCATGGCCAGCTCCTCTGAGGGCAGGGTTAGCATTGCAGAAATGTGGAAAAATGTTGTCTCCACGCCACAGCTAACTGCACCACCACCTGATACGGAACGTGTTAGCAGGAGGCAGCATTTCACTAACATGGTTGAACAGTACATGTGCACACCCCTCCACGTACTGACTGATGGTTCAGCCCCATTCAACTTCTGGGTCTCCAAATTGTCCACGTGGCCAGAGTTAGCATTTTATGCCTTGGAGGTGCTGGCCTGCCCGGCGGCCAACGTTTTGTCTGAACGCGTATTTAGCACGGCAGGGGGCATCATTACTGACAAAACGCAGCCGCTTGTCCACAGCCAACGTGTACAGGCATTGATCCCACAGGACCTGTGCCTCCCTTGTGCAGAATAGACATTTATAACTGCCTCCCCCTCAACCATGTATTCTTGTACTCCGGGGAACTTCTTTATTTAATCTTCATTTTTTTAACTTTACCATGATCTTTCGGTGCAACCCAAAGTTTATTGAACCTCTCCTCAATCTAGGCGCCGGGGCCTAAATAACTGGAAGTGGCCTTCTCCAGTGGTGGGTGATATGACGCATGATTCCTTGCTGTGGGACCTCTCTCCTCTGTCTGGGTGCTGGGGCCGAAATAACTGAAAGTGGCCTTCTCCAGTGGTGGGTGATATGACGCCTTATTCCTTGCTGTGGGACCTCTCTCCTCTGTCTGGTTACTGGGGCCTAAATAACTGAAAGTGGCCTTCTCCAGTGGTGGGTGATATGAAGCCTGATTTTATGCTATGCAACCTCTGTCCTCTGTCCTTTGGGTGCTGGGGCCGAAATAATAGAAAGTGACCTTCTCCATTGGTGGGTGACTTGAAACCTGATTCTCTGCTATGGGACCTCTCTCCAATTGATTTTGGTTAATTTTTATTTATTTTATTTTATTTTGATTCATTTCCCGATCCACATTTGTCTGCAGGGCATTTACCTACATTTTGCTGCCTTTTGCAGCCCTCTAGCCCTTTCCTGGACTATTTTATAGCCTTTTTAGTCCCCAAAAGTTCGGGTCCCCATTGACTTTAATGGGGTTCGGGATGAAGTTCGGGTCGAGTTCGGATCCCGAACCTGAACATTTTCGGGAAGTTCGGCCGAACTTCTCGAACCCGAACATCCAGGTGTTCGCTCAACTCTACTCCTTTCCAAAATTATCAAAGATTAACAATTGTAGCATTCCAAGTGGATTATTTTTCTCTGCGCCTTCGGGTAAACCCGCAATTCTCACGTTGCAAAGTCTCGACCTATCCTCCAGATCAACCAGTTTTTTTTGTAAACGATCATAATCTGTCCTTAAAGTGGCAGATTCAGATTTTAGTGTTTTTACTTCATGTTCTAGGGGGCCCACGGATTTTTCTATAACAGTAACTCTGCCCCTTATTTTTGTTATATCTTCTCTTATTAAGGAAACATCCGACTGGACTGCCCCCAGCTGAGTAACGATGTCTTGTACCATTTTTCCGTTATTTTTAACCGTAGCTAAAATCTCTTCTATTGGACAGAGTTCTGCTGAGAAAGTCTCAAATTCATAATCCCCCTCCCTCGCTCCCCCTGTTGACAATCATTGGCCGTCGCTGCCTCATCCGGTCCAGGACCTGTAGCATTTTTTTCAAACATAAATCCTGCTTCACTTTTTGTGCCATTCTAGTAATTATTTGAGGAGATTTCAAATACTGATCAATTTTTGCTATTTCTGCGGTTTTCTGCCCTGTTTTTGCAAGCTCTACAGAGCACCGATTTGACTTTGGAGCCATTGTCTTCATCTTCCACTTTTTATTATTTTTTTTTTACTCCCCCTTTTTTTTTCTTCCCTTTTTCTTCCAAACACTCAATATATGTAAAAAAACAAGCAAAGGGAAGAAAACAATGCTTAAGTCTCTATAGACGAACAAGGGACCTCTGAACAAATTCTTCATAGAGGCTCTTGAAACTGCCGTTTTTGGGCAGCAGGGTGAGGCAACGGCACAGCAACCCTGAAAGATGCAGGGTAAAAACTCTGTGGGAGAATCCAGGCCTCAGCACCCACACGTGCATCCACCATCTCGCAGAGCAGGTCGCAGCCCTCAATCAGTCCACAACCTAGAGGAGGCCACAGGCACATGCAGAAAGCACATCAGGGAGACAGAAGCTTCAGGTCCAGCAACACAGAGGAGGAAAGGAAGGTACAGAGGTTAGAGAGACAGCAGGAGGCAGGCAGGCAAGGGGAGACAGACGATCATGGCAGACACAGAGAACAAGCAGTAGCCAACAGGCAGGGATGAAGTAGAGAGGAAGTGGAGTAGAGGGGCAACGGAAAGCGGGACCCAGCATTGCCTATGGGCCGGGAACTGATCAGGAGACACAAGAGAAAGGTAGGACAAACAAGGCAGAGCTGGGAGGAGGAGGGTGCAATGTGGTTTTACGTCACATCACGTCATCCCTTCAACTTGTAACCTTAAATACCATCCCATCACGTATAGTGATGTCAGACGCCCACTAAAGGGCGGTAACGCAGGTATGTCCATCACTCTATGATCTGATATCACATGACATCAAAAGTGCACAAAACACAAACAAAACTTCTAAACATCAAAATTCATCAAAAACCTCAAATATCTTGCAGTGATTCATAGTAGATTTTCCATCTGAAAAGAAAAATATTAAAAAATCAATAATTACATGTGCATAATTTCATACTCTCTGTTCAGTCCTCTAGGCTGTAGTGTACCAAGAGTATGTATCCAATAGGCCTCCCTCTGCAATAGCTGATTCTTAATGTCGGCGCCTCTCCTCTGTACTCAAATCTCTCAATCATCTCCCCTATTCCCATCTCCTGTGTCTGTGGATTGGACACTGTTTGTTTCACTCTTTGAATCTGATTTTGGGATAGCTTTTTTGAGGGATGGGGGGGTGTGCACTTGTAAAGTGCAACAGACTGTTACGATCTGTCTCCTTTCTATAAAGGTCTGTGTGCAAACGAGCATCCTCATCTTTGAGGTTCAGGGTGTCCAGGAAGCTTAACTCATTGCGTTATCTTGAAACGAAAGCCATTGAAAAGCAATTGAAGGTGTGTTCTTAACGCATTTAGTTTAGATAACACGTCTCATAAGCATGTGTGTTAACTCTACTACATCTGTACCATGAAAACAACTTTACGCCAAGGGACAATTGACAACCAAAGAAATGGTACTTACCCATGTCTACACAGTTTTCTCATGAGACAAAAGGTGATTCCTTCCATCATCCCCATAGAGGCAGAGTATTAAAAAATTAAAGTTTTTTTTTTTCCTGTGAATCTGCCAATGTAATATTTCTGATTAAGTGTCCATGCGGCTGTCATCGCCGGCCCTGGGAGAGATCTTAGAAGTTCAGATAGACGGAAGGCTCAGGAGTCTATCTGACAGATCTCTCTTGCTTTCATTGTTGCTGACAGGTTTCGACCCCTTCGCAGATGCTGCTCATAATCAAGTTAGGAAGCTCTATATATGTTCCGCCTCTCACTTGTTACCCTGCGGCTGATATTTCCTCTGTGGAGTGCTCTGCTTGTTTGGTGGTTCTTCTGATCCAGTTGCTTCTCAAGCTAAGTTCCTTTTCCCGGTGTGTTTGTTCTGACTAGGCCTCAGAAAGACACTAATTCCTTCAGCGTGCAAGGAGCTGGTTGCCTCTTTCCCTGATCCCTAAACTGAGGGTTTGGTGCAGTCTTTCAGCAGTCTTAGGTTCCCGCACATGT
The DNA here is from genome assembly GCA_033119425.1 of Bufotes viridis. Taxonomy (NCBI): domain Eukaryota; kingdom Metazoa; phylum Chordata; class Amphibia; order Anura; family Bufonidae; genus Bufotes; species Bufotes viridis. The sequence goes on from CM065590.1 coordinate 588,726,277, forward strand.
GCATTTATACCCCTGAGTTAGGGAGAGTATCAGGGATTGCTAGGTGGTGACCTCCCTGTTCCCTAGGTTTGGGGCCTAGTCTGCTGTTGTTTTGCTGCGGTCTTCTTTTGTTGTCTTTCCTCCCACATATTGCCCGTGACAGCGGCCTGGCGTACATCGGTGAGACAATGCACACAATTTGCTCCTACCCCTACCAGCTCAAAATGTTGAGGAAGGCTGGATTAGCCGAAAAGCGTACAGTATTCACTGTCTGAGACATTTATGCAATTTATGTAACAATAAAGAGCAGATAAACTGAAGACTCCAAGCGCCTGCTGGGATTTCTTACATTGCCAATTGTATTGGTCTAGCTCCCACATCAGACACTTATCAATCTAGCTTCTCCTCCAAAGATACCCTCCCATCTCCAATAGCAGCAGACATCCTCCACCTTATCAAAAACACAAGCAACAATAGGCACAATATGGTGGCAACCCTGAACTTGGAGAAATACCACATGCACATCCTCGCATTTCAGCCATTCTTAAAAGAACACTCTCCTGAACTTCCAGCGTCAGAATGCTGTTACGCCGCTTAATACATTACGTTCCAATTCGCTTCCAACATTGCACATGCTAGAGCATCTGTATAAGCAGCAGGATGCTACAAACAATTTTGTCATGTACCAGATCACCTCAGCAGGGAGCATGTGTTGTCTTGAGTTCCAGCAGCGGCAGCTCATCAGATCTCATTGTGGTCTTAAGCCATTTGAAGAGGACACAAAAATTACTATCAGGGACAAATGCGGCATGAACAATATCATCTCCCTCATATTTTCTTAGAACAGATGCTGGCACTCATACAGCCAGTGATGATGACGGAAGAAGAAGAGCTAATACATCTTGCTGTCCACCCTGTAGCTGATAGGAACTCCCATGGAGGAGGATGCCAATCGGCCACTGGAGGAGGATTCGGAAGTGGATGAGCAGAAGGATGATGATGACATTGGGCACAACACCCAATCGTCTTAGTAGGGGGCTTAGCTGGAAACAACTGGCTCCTCAGGTACACTGGTCACAATAGTAAGCTGTATGCTTACATGTTGTAACGAACCTCTCAAGTTGGTCAGTAGAGGTGACTGAAAAAATGAACACCCAAATATAAATCCACAAAGAAAAGTAGAAAAGAAGGGGTCCTAAAATTTACCTTTTAATGAATATATGTAAAAATGCCCATTTAGTAAGGACAAAACTTCATAATAGAGATATGAAAGTGCTAGAACCAAAACAAGGCACGCATGCTCTAGTCCGGGATGGGGGACCAGGTGCTGGGAATACGGAATACTGGGTCTATAACCCTGTGTATATCCCTATAAATGTACTACCTCATCCACAGACGGCGCCTCCTAAGCAACCCTTACTCCTTGCCCTCAGCAGTGTGTTTGACTGCCCAGCTTCATCCTGAGACACAAGGAAGAATGGGGGTAGGAGTGCCCTATACACACACACCATCAAAAAAATGCTAAGCGATTGAGCCCAGTGTATGTAAACTCATGCTTAAAATAGCACCACACAAAGCTACAAGAGGGGAGGACACCTGAGTGTGTTCAAATACGCACATGCCCAAATCCATAAGTAGCACAAAACAGAATGTTACATAGCCCAACGCGTTTCCCTGGTGATAACCCAGTTCGTCAGGGGCATAAAGCATATATATAACGATGTATACGTCAGCAAATCTAAGTGATCAAGTTTAGCCGTGCACAAGTAAAAAATCAATAGTCTTATCTCAATAGGCCATAGTGTCACCAGCCATCTCGAGAAGGAAGGGCCCATATGATACCAATGGAGTGCCCGCTAAGTTCCAGGAGCCGCGTGTAGCCGCATCACTGAGGACGCCCGGAGTAGCGCGCTCATTTAAATGCGCACACGCCGGGCGTCACCACTCTCGATCCCAATCACATGACCGAACACGTGACCTCTTGCGTCACTCCCGTGGTCACGTGATCCAGGTCCTTTTGTAATAACCCACAGTGATCGGGATTTACCGGGGCCAGGGCTGGATGTATACAGGGGAGGGGCAATGAGGCACTCCTCTCCCAAACTTGCCAAGGATTGGTCCACCATATTCAAAGAGGAATTAGCCCCTTGGTGGACATAAACAAGAGTCTACATAGGAAAGGATAAAGGAAGAGCGTCTCCTTATCCCAACAGGTTGCCCGTATTTAAAAATTCTTTAATATGAGATTTAGGCATATGTGTATATAGATTGTATTAAATAAATGCCTCAAGTATTTTGGGTCGGATCGAGTCTTATAATTTAAAAGTATTGTATGCGGAAAAATCACACATAAATATAATGACAGACACAGAGTATGTCTGATAAATGTCATCCTATTGTATATATGACCAATTTTCATGGTTATGCAAGAAATTACAAGGAATTACCTTTATACTTCGTGCCATACAGTCATTTTTTGATGTCAAACATGGAATGTACACAACTGCACACAAAAGCCGTATTGCACCAGAACAGTATTAGTCACAAACAGAGGAGGGAGCTGCGCAAGAAGTCAGCCTATCTGGCATAAATCGCGACTACATATAGGTACATATAAAATTACATACGGATCCTCAGGTGGCAGGAACAAAATATGCTCAGATGAAGGAAGCAAATGATAGTTGTTCATTTAAACCTCTTGGGTGGACCGTCTTCAGCTCATAAATCCACCATGATTCCCTCTGTAAGATCTTACGATCCCAGTCTCCTCCCCTCTTTGGGTATGGGATTAGTTCTATCCCCATGAATCCTAGTTGGGAAAAGTCTCCCCCGTGTAGGGAATTGATGTGTCTGGCTATGGGGGTGTCTTTTTTCTGGCGAATATCCCCAAGATGCTCCCTTATTCTTCTGCGCAACTCCCTCCTCGTTTTGCCGATATATTCCAGGCCACATCCACATTGGGCCCGATAGATGACTCCTCCGATCGGCAAATAATGAAGCTTTTAATCTGGTACCTCCTTCGCGTCACGTGACTTACAAAGCTTTTACCTCGTGTCATGACTGGACACGCTACTCAGCCACTGCATTTACATATGTGATCCCATTACTGGTTTCAGCCAAGTAGTGGCCGATTGCCTGGGGTCCCAGTAGTGGCTATGTGCCACAAAGTCACGTACATTCCGCCCTCTCCTATATGTCACCTGTGGATAAGGGGCTATTACCTTGGCTAAATCTGGATCCAATAATAGTGTATTCCAGTGTTTTGCAAGAATACTCCTAACTTCGTTAGCTCCTGCATCATATGTTCCTATCAAGCGGATTTTTTCCGCAGTGGTAGGGGATTTTTTTGGGTGCAGGAGCTCGGTACGAGTCGAAAGCCGTGCCCTCTGGTATGCCCGCTTTAAGACCACATCAGGGTAGCCTTTAGCACGGAACCTAGCTCGAAGGTCCCTCGATTGTGCGTAAAACTGCCCGGGAGTAGAGCAGTTTCTTTTCATACGGAGGTATTGCCCTGTTGGGATACCACGCTTCAAGGCAAATGGGTGGTAACGCTCCCAACTAAGGAGAGAGTTAGTGGCCGTTGGTTTTCTGAAGGTTTCAGTGAGTAACTCACCATTTGGTCCCCTCTTGATCAGAATGTCTAGAAACGGCAATGTCCCCACAGATGATTCCGATGTGAAGTGTAAACCTACATTATTGGTGTTAAGGGTCTCAATGAAGGAGAGGAAAGTGGTACTCGTCCCCGCCAGATAACAAAATATCATCTATGTAGCGGCCCACATCACGATTTGGTTCGTGAGTGGGAGTGGGGGATCCGCGAATACCACTTCTTTCTCTCCCACCAGCCCAGGAGCAGGTTGGCGTACGATGGGGCACAAGAACTCCCATCGCCATGCCCCTTGAGCTGGTGGTAGAAAGACCCGTCAAAGAGAAAAATTGCTGGTGAGCGTAAATTGAAGAAGCCTTAATACGAACGAATTGTGTGCAGAGAATTGACAGCCTCTAGTGTTCAGAAAAGACTCCACGGCCCGAAGGCCCAAATCATGTCTAATGGAAGAGTACAAAGCTTCCACATCGATCGACGCCAGTATACAGTCGTCGTCGATAGTCAAGCCTTCCAATCTTCCCAAGAGATCACTAGTGTCCCTAATGTACGAAGGCAGCGCTGTGACAAAAGGGGCCAAGATTTTATCGACATAGATGCCGATGTTCTGAAACAAACTATTTACCCCAGACACAATGGGGCGTCCCTTGAGAGGGAAGTCCCCTTGTGAACTTTAGGCAATGCGTAGAAAGTGGCTATAGTGGGATGCCGACAATTCATATAGTTATATTCCTCTCTAGAGATGAGACCCAATTCTTTAGCTTCAGATAAGAGCTGAAGTGATTTGGTTTGATAGTAACTGGTTGGGTTCTCTTTCAACTTTTCATATGTTTCTGTGCCGGACAAAATACGCAGGCACATTTGTTTGTATTGGGGAGCGTCAAGAACTACAATGTTGCCCCCCTTGTCAGAAGGCTTAATAATTAAAGTTTTTTCTTTCTCTAGACCTTTCAACGCCAAGTACTCCTCTCTTGTACAATTTGGTCTTAAATTAGGGACTACAATATTTTCCAGTTCTTCTGTGACCTGGTGTAAGAAAACATCAATGCATGTCAGATCACCCACTGGGGGTATTTTGGTACTCTTAGATTTTAATGATGTAAATGGGCCTTTGCCATCTTGTGGGTCATTCTCAGCTAAACTGAATAATAGCCGAACGTCCTGCATAATTTCAAATGGAATACCTAGTTCCTTGCTCTCCCGCCTTTCAATTAGTGCAAAATGTTTGGACCACCGTAATCTTCTCACAAATAGATTGAGATCTTTGATCCAATTAAACACCTTAAATTGGGGCATAGGAATGAATGACAGGCCGCGACTTAGAACTTTTTCTTCAACTGGGGTGAGGTTCTGCCAGATAGATTTAAAATCTGGGTGCCGATTGCGGGGGATTGTTGTGTTTGGGAGGTGGGGAGATTTCCGTAATCTGAGGTGATAGGGTGCTGTTTGATCTAAAAAGATTGGTTATTAACGTCCTGAATATTTCTGCCCCCTCGTCCTCTAGGTCTCCCTCTACCTCTACCTCGAGATCTTTTGTGAGTCTCTCTCTCCCTTCAGATATGTCAATGTCACTAGACGAAATATCTGAATCAATTTTTCTAGTAAAAGTCCCTGAAGCCTCTAGAGTAATGTAAACTCTATTATCTCAAAAATCCTGTAGATCGCGGTTGAATTGTTTATGTTTGCGCTCTTTTAATAAGTACTCAAATTTTTCTATCGTATTCTTGAGTGCCAGTTCTTTACTTATGAACTCAGGTTCTTGTTTGAATTTTTTTGCTGTTTCTATACAATTCTTTAAGGAATTTTCAAGTTCTTCTAGTTTGAGTTTTTCCTCCTCCAATAAAAGACGCATAAATCGTAGCGAGCTATTCGTCGCTTCTTCCTCCCACTTCGTTAACAATCTGGGATTTCTACACCGATTTGCTGGTTGGAGGGGAATTCTCAAACCACGAGGAACTATATTATTCTTTAAGTAGTTCTCGAGCGATTGAACCTCCCAACAAGAAGAGATCTGTTCCTTAAATGCTTTAGTGAGATCTTTAAAGGCTGTCTTAAAGGAAGGAGTGTATATAGTATGTGTGAGTGTTTTTTCCGAAAAAACCTCACTAGCTGCACATAGGCGAGTGTCTAATTTAAATCCTGTCTCTAGAAATCCAGCCATACTTGTTTTAAACAATATTGTAACGAACCTCTCAAGTAGGTCAGTAGAGGTGACTGAAAAAATGAACACCCAAATATAAATCCACAAAGAAAAGTAGAAAAGAAGGGGTCCTAAAATTTACCTTTTAATGAATATATGTAAAAATGCCCATTTAGTAAGGACAAAACTTCATAATAGAGATATGAAAGTGCTAGAACCAAAACAAGCACGCATGCTCTAGTCCGGGATGGGGACCAGGTGCTGGGAATACGGAATACTGGGTCTATAACCCTGTGTATATCCCTATAAATGTACTACCTCATCCACAGACGGCGCCTCCTAAGCAACCCTTACTCCTTGCCCTCAGCAGTGTGTTTGACTGCCCAGCTTCATCCTGAGACACAAGGAAGAATGGGGGTAGGAGTGCCCTATACACACACCATCAAAAAATGCTAAGCGATTGAGCCCAGTGTATGTAAACTCATGCTTAAAATAGCACCACACAAAGCTACAAGAGGGAAGGACACCTGAGTGTGTTCAAATACGCACATGCCCAAATCCATAAGTAGCACAAAACAGAATGTTACATAGCCCAACGCGTTTCCCTGGTGATAACCCAGTTCGTCAGGGGCATAAAGCATATATATAACGATGTATACGTCAGCAAATCTAAGTGATCAAGTTTAGCCGTGCACAAGTAAAAAATCAATAGTCTTATCTCAATAGGCCATAGTGTCACCAGCCATCTCGAGAAGGAAGGGCCCATATGATACCAATGGAGTGCCCGCTAAGTTCCAGGAGCCGCGTGTAGCCGCATCACTGAGGACGCCCGAGTAGCGCTCATTTAAATGCGCACACGCCGGGCGTCACCTCTCGATCCCAATCACATGACCGAACACGTGACCTCTTGCGTCACTCCCGTGGTCACGTGATCCAGGTCCTTTTGTAATAACCCACAGTGATCGGGATTTACCGGGGCCAGGGCTGGATGTATACAGGGGAGGGGCAATGAGGCACTCCTCTCCCAAACTTGCCAAGGATTGGTCCACCATATTCAAAGAGGAATTAGCCCCTTGGTGGACATAAACAAGAGTCTACATAGGAAAGGATAAAGGAAGAGCGTCTCCTTATCCCAACAGGTTGCCCGTATTTAAAAAATTCTTTAATATGAGATTTAGGCATATGTGTATATAGATTGTATTAAATAAATGCCTCAAGTATTTTGGGTCGGATCAAGTCTTATAATTTAAAAGTATTGTATGCGGAAAAATCACACATAAATATAATGACAGACACAGAGTATGTCTGATAAATGTCATCCTATTGTATATATGACCAATTTTCATGGTTATGCAAGAAATTACAAGGAATTACCTTTATACTTAGTGCCATACAGTCATTTTTGATGTCAAACATGGAATGTACACAACTGCACACAAAAGCCGTATTGCACCAGAACAGTATTAGTCACAAACAGAGGAGGAGCTGCGCAAGAAGTCAGCCTATCTGGCATAAATCGCGACTACATATAGGTACATATAAAATTACATACGGATCCTCAGGTGGCAGGAACAAAATATGCTCAGATGAAGGAAGCAAATGATAGTTGTTCATTTAAACCTCTTGGGTGGACCGTCTTCAGCTCATAAATCCACCATGATTCCCTCTGTAAGATCTTACGATCCCAGTCTCCTCCCCTCTTTGGGTATGGGATTAGTTCTATCCCCATGAATCCTAGTTGGGAAAAGTCTCCCCCGTGTAGGGAATTGATGTGTCTGGCTATGGGGGTGTCTTTTTTCTGGCGAATATCCCCAAGATGCTCCCTTATTCTTCTGCGCAACTCCTCCTCGTTTTGCCGATATATTCCAGGCCACATCCACATTGGGCCCGATAGATGACTCCTCCGATCGGCAAATAATGAAGCTTTTAATCTGGTACCTCCTTCACGTCACGTGACTTACAAAGCTTTTACCTCGTGTCATGACTGGACACGCTACTCAGCCACTGCATTTACATATGTGATCCCATTACTGGTTTCAGCCAAGTAGTGGCCGATTGCCTGGGGTCCCAGTAGTGGCTATGTGCCACAAAGTCACGTACATTCAGCCTCTCCTATATGTCACCTGTGGATAAGGGGCTATTACCTTGGCTAAATCTGGATCCAATAATAGTGTATTCCAGTGTTTTGCAAGAATACTCCTAACTTCGTTAGCTCCTGCATCATATGTTCCTATCAGCGGATTTTTCTGCAGTGGTAGGGATTTTTTGGGTGCAGGAGCTCGGTACGAGTCGAAGCCGTGCCCTCTGGTATGCCCGCTTTAAGACCACATCAGGGTAGCCTTTAGCACGGAACCTAGCTCGAAGGTCCCTCGATTGTGCGTAAAACTGCCCGGGAGTAGAGCAGTTTCTTTTCATACGGAGGTATTGCCCTGTTGGGATACCACGCTTCAAGGCAAATGGGTGGTACGCTCCCAACTAAGGAGAGAGTTAGTGGCCGTTGGTTTTCTGAAGGTTTCAGTGAGTAACTCACCATTTGGTCCCCTCTTGATCAGAATGTCTAGAAACGGCAATGTCCCCACAGATGATTCCGATGTGAAGTGTAAACCTACATTATTGGTGTTAAGGGTCTCAATGAAGGAGAGGAAAGTGGTACTCGTCCCCCGCCAGATAACAAAATATCATCTATGTAGCGGGCCCACATCACGATTTGGTTCGTGAGTGGGAGTGGGGGATCCGCGAATACCACTTCTCTCTCCCACCAGCCCAGGAGCAGGTTGGCGTACGATGGGGCACAAGAACTCCCATCGCCATGCCCCTTGAGCTGGTGGTAGAAAGACCCGTCAAAGAGAAAAAAATTGCTGGTGAGCGTAAATTGAAGAAGCCTTAATACGAACGAATTGTGTGCAGAGAATTGACAGCCTCTAGTGTTCAGAAAAGACTCCACGGCCCGAAGGCCCAAATCATGTCTAATGGAAGAGTACAAAGCTTCCACATCGATCGACGCCAGTATACAGTCGTCGTCGATAGTCAAGCCTTCCAATCTTCCCAAGAGATCACTAGTGTCCCTAATGTACGAAGGCAGCGCTGTGACAAAAGGGGCCAAGATTTTATCGACATAGATGCCGATGTTCTGAAACAAACTATTTACCCCAGACACAATGGGGCGTCCCTTGAGAGGGGAAGTCCCCTTGTGAACTTTAGGCAATGCGTAGAAAGTGGCTATAGTGGGATGCCGACAATTCATATAGTTATATTCCTCTCTAGAGATGAGACCCAATTCTTTAGCTTCAGATAAGAGCTGAAGTGATTTGGTTTGATAGTAACTGGTTGGGTTCTCTTTCAACTTTTCATATGTTTCTGTGCCGGACAAAATACGCAGGCACATTTGTTTGTATTGGGGAGCGTCAAGAACTACAATGTTGCCCCCCTTGTCAGAAGGCTTAATAATTAAAGTTTTCTTCTCTCTAGACCTTTCAACGCCAAGTACTCCTCTCTTGTACAATTTGGTCTTAAATTAGGGACTACAATATTTTCCAGTTCTTCTGTGACCTGGTGTAAGAAAACATCAATGCATGTCAGATCACCCACTGGGGGTATTTTGGTACTCTTAGATTTTAATGATGTAAATGGGCCTTTGCCATCTTGTGGGTCATTCTCAGCTAAACTGAATAATAGCCGAACGTCCTGCATAATTTCAAATGGAATACCTAGTTCCTTGCTCTCCCGCCTTTCAATTAGTGCAAAATGTTTGGACCACCGTAATCTTCTCACAAATAGATTGAGATCTTTGATCCAATTAAACACCTTAAATTGGGGCATAGGAATGAATGACAGGCCGCGACTTAGAACTTTTTCTTCAACTGGGGTGAGGGTTCTGCCAGATAGATTTAAAATCTGGGTGCCGATTGCGGGGGATTGTTGTGTTTGGGAGGTGGGGGAGATTTCCGTAATCTGAGGTGATAGGGTGCTGTTTGATCTAAAAAAGATTGGTTATTAACGTCCTGAATATTTCTGCCCCCTCGTCCTCTAGGTCTCCCTCTACCTCTACCTCGAGATCTTTTGTGAGTCTCTCTCTCCCCTTCAGATATGTCAATGTCACTAGACGAAATATCTGAATCAATTTTTCTAGTAAAAGTCCCTGAAGCCTCTAGAGTAATGTAAACTCTATTATCTCAAAAATCCTGTAGATCGCGGTTGAATTGTTTATGTTTGCGCTCTTTTAATAAGTACTCAAATTTTTCTATCGTATTCTTGAGTGCCAGTTCTTTACTTATGAACTCAGGTTCTTGTTTGAATTTTTTGCTGTTTCTATACAATTCTTTAAGAATTTTCAAGTTCTTCTAGTTTGAGTTTTTCCTCCTCCAATAAAAGACGCATAAATCGTAGCGAGCTATTCGTCGCTTCTTCCTCCCACTTCGTTAACAATCTGGGATTTCTACACCGATTTGCTGGTTGGAGGAATTCTCAAACCACGAGGAACTATATTATTCTTTAAGTAGTTCTCGAGCGATTGAACCTCCCAACAAGAAGAGATCTGTTCCTTAAATGCTTTAGTGAGATCTTTAAAGGCTGTCTTAAAGGAAGGAGTGTATATAGTATGTGTAGAGTGTTTTCCGAATTTCCGGTCGCGGCTCCGCAAAAAAATAGAGCATGTCCTATTCTTGTCCGCAGTTGCCGGACAAGAAGAAGGCATTTTCTATGGAGTCCTGGCAATGTGCGGTCGCAAAAATGCGGAATGCACATTGTCGGTGTGTCCGTGTTTTGCGGATCCGCGGCTCCGTGGATCCACGCCAAAACACTTGCGGACGTGTGAATGTAGCCCCTTAGGGAGAGATATCAGGGCAGTATACTCTAGGCACGAGGACAGAGAGTCCCCACCACAAGAGGGTCGATCTCTGGGCACAAGGACTACATTAGAAGAGGTTTTGCGTCCAGGGAAAGGCTATCACAATTCTTTTCCTTTTTGTATCAGTTATCATATACGTTTACCATACCACAGGCACTAAGAAGGTGACATTATTGTCTTTGTCTACATAGACTATGATTTATCTTGTATAATAGACTTGGAGTATAGGTATGGCATCATATGATCTCGGATATTTTCCTAGATTTATCAACAATCTTTTCTTTTTTTGTATAATGGGGAATTAGGGTTTTATATATAAACTAAGTAAGGTTAAGTTTTAATAGGGGCTTTGTTTGCTGGATTTTTGTGTAGAATATAACAATAACAATAGAAAGAGACAGGTGCATTCTGGGGTTTTAGTAAACCCTCAAACTGATGTTAAAATTGAGGAATTAGCCAACATGTCCTACTGTGGAGGGACATGTCTCAGCCCGAGCACAGCGCCAAGGTTTGTCAAGTAGCTCGGGACCTAACACTCACCTACCTGTGCTGCTGTATGGGCAATACTAGGGGGCAGTGGGGCTGGATTACAGGAGTGTAAAGCCCGACTTGCAGCAAACTCCCCAGTTACCTCCAGCATGTCGTAATGCCTGCAATGAGAGAAGGGGAGGAGGCTGTAGGCCCCACCCAAGACTGGCTGATATGGCCCAGGCCTCACAGGTGCACCTAAATGTAGCCTTCTGGATGGAAATCAGGCACATTTTACCTAGGAGTTTATACACCTCCAAACAACTCAATATACAAAAAGACTGAACAAAATGGCGTGGTGTTGGGGAGTGACTGGGGAGTTTGCTGCAGGTCAGCCTTTACACTTCTCTAATTTGGCCCACTGGCCCTGGTATTGCCCATCACGGCACAGGTAGCAGGTGAGTGTTGGGTTCCCGAGCTACTTGAAACCTTGGCGTGGTATGTTTGGGCTCAGACATGTCACTCCATAGTTGGAGCCATGTTGGCTAATTCTCAGGCTCAACATCAGACTGAGGGTTAGTAGGCACCAGCAGAGTGCCACCTGTCTTAATCTGTGTTATTGTTCTGTTGTTTATCACATCCACACAACTGCCATCTTGTGTGGGATGTCTGGCCCAGTGGAATTTGTGGTCGGCTGAGGGCATCCTCCACCGTATGCATTTTTTTGCTGGGAGATCGCCATTAGCAATGGGCCCACAAGTGAAGGATCTGCTCCCCTGTATATATACGCACAACTGCTTTTGGGTTTGAGCATTTCCTGCCTGTTTAACACCACACCATTTTTCCTGTCGTTTTTTTATAGGGATAGTCCCCTTGTAAAGCTATATAGACGGAAAAATAAAAATGTTAAAAAGCTTGGGCAACGACAATGAAAAAAGGAAGAAAAAACGCTTGGTCAGTAAGGCCCAAAACAGGCTGGTCACTAGAGGGGTTAAAGAAGACATGTCAACTTCCCCAATAGGTTTGATTTAGCAGCTACATGTATTACCCCTGTAATTACAATTCTGGAGCATTTTTTTCACCGGTTGTTGTGCCATTCTTCTGGTATTCCTACTAGAATCTTATGAATGAATTGTTAACCATCTGCAGTAGGTTACACCAGCCAGGTGTTGCCAGAGTCTGACACTATCCAATCACTGCTGCTGGTGGAAGACTGTGCAGGGGCCACGACCTTAACTGCTAATACCCCCTTGTACCTATATTACAGACTGCTGGCAAATCATTCCTAAGCTTCTAGTAGGAATAATAGAGAAATAATACAACATAGACACGCAAGAAATGATAATTCACGGTTGTTATTTCCCAATGGGAGCACGAAGTAGTTGGTAAAACAGACATGTCAGTAGAGGTTACAGGTCCTCTTTAAGACTGAGGGTAAGACATGCGATCCTAATACGTCTCTTGTTCTGTGTGTTCATGTGTGATGCTCCAGGCACATACGATCAATGACACATATACCCCCATGTATGGCTATAGAAAGCTAGGTCGTTTTGCTGCGGCTTCCGATTTCTCTCTGCATGGATTAGCGTGGCAGCGCGCACTATTCCATAAAGGGACCAGTCGCGGGGAGAGGTGAAAGATGGCCCTGGAAAAAAACCTGAAAGTGGCCTAGATGGTAGCTGAGTCCAAATTAACAGAAGGCAGGAAATTGAAGTAGATGAGGCCAGCCCAATACCGTAGTACTGAACAAACTACCACCCCAGCAAAACCAAATGAGACAGTGCAGCATAAAATACTGTCCCTATCACCATATTGGGTATAGTGATATAGTGGAATTAAAGTTTTTGGGGGAATTTGATACTGATAACCTATCTGTATCATCAGGTCATCAGTATCTGATCAGTGCATCAGATGATTGTGTGCCCTGGCCAAGACCATGAGGATGGGGGCTCGGGCAGGCCCCTTGGGCGTTGGCCCACTGGGGAAATTTCCCTGTATGATCTATGGCCAGTCTGCCTTGGATTTCATACTGAGCCATCCCAGTATACTGCATTGTCTATGTTTTTTCTTCAGCATGCCATGTGCCTGGTGGGCACACTGCAGAAAACAGTGTGAACAGAGCCTTATATCTGAGGCTAGCTATGTCCAGATGATGGCGGCAAGTCTGATTTTAACGACTGCAGAGAAGACACAAGACAGATGTGATTGATTTTACACCTTTTATTAGCAGTAAGCAGGAGTCCAATAAAGACAAAGGCTTGTATTGTATCGTAAAAAAATGATGGGAGTTTGTGGTCCCTCTCTAAGGTGCAGGCAGGCCTGTGAGCATCCATAAAGAACATTCAACACTCTAAGGTCCTGAGAGAAGAACCACAACCCAGTGATCTAGAGGAAGATGAAGAAAAACCCTGAAAATAATTCCTTCCTGACCCACATGTGGTGATCGGACATCACGCTGGGCGTAGGAAGCAGGGGACGGGGGTCGGATCCCCCAGGAAATATGCGGGGGACGGGTATGCAAAAATCCCCCAGCAGCAGCGCAATGTGTGCGGCGGTGGCGGGGGCACAGGGAGATGAGCAGCTTCCATTGTGGAGCGTTCATCTCCCATAGTCATCTGCTATCGCCGTCCTCAGGACAGCGATACAGATGGCTGTGCTGTGGAGCAGGAGAGGGAGGCGTCTCCCTTCCCTGCTCCTCTGATAGGCTGCTAGGCCTAGTGCCGGCAGCCTATCAGATGGTGGCTACAGGCGGCGCGATGGCGTCATCGCGCCGTCTGTGAACCGTACAGCGCAGGACACAGGCCGGAAGAGGCCTGCATCGCATCGCTGTGGTGATGGAGGTAAGTACAGGTGTCTTGTTTTGTGTGTGTGTTTTTTTTATTAACCGGACCCACTGGCCCATAAGGGGTTTGGAGAGATTTCTGGGAGAGATTTCTGGCATTTGGGGCGGAGAGATGTGAGTGTGGCTTGAGGGTGGGCGGGGACACAGGGGCCCCATAAGTGCTGCCCTACGCCCATGCGCTGGATCACATCTGTCCATCCTGCCTACTGCTGAGATCACCTGCTCCCAAAATAAGAGAAAGAAAATCCCTTATTTGCTGCGATCCTGTGACTGACCTTGTCCCACCTTTGTATTTAGACCTGGATCGCATAGCACAGTGTGTATACCACCATTTTTTCTTTCTCTCTTTCCCATTGACTTGTATAGAAAAAGCCATGTGATTTCTTTCCTGTATGACACACTGGATCCTGGAACAGCTAAGTGTTTGCTTTCAGTACAACGCCTCTGCAGGAAACGTGAGAAATTACATCTACCAAAATCAAAGCCTCGTACTGCATGACATCCTCCCCTTCCCATATACCCCTATAGAGTATATTGATTATATTGTTGATAACATGCTGGTTATGAGGCAATCATACAGATCATACATATATCATACTTGTGGTCCCCAATGCAGACCAGCCGGCATACATTCGTGTGCATAAGGCCTAACCACTATAGCTAAGTCACTGGCCAAAGAGACTCTGCAGTCTTTGGGGTATTTTTAACCACTTCAGCCCCCTAGCCCAAACACCCTTAATGACCAGGCCACTTTTACAATTCTGCACTACACTACTTTCACCGTTTATTGCTCCGTCATACAACTTACCACCCAAATGAATTTTACCTCCTTTTCTTCTCACTAATAGAGCTTTCATTTGGTGGTATTTCATTACTGCTGACATTTTTACTTTTTTGCTATTAATCAAAAATGACCGAAATTTTTGCAAAAAAATGACATTTTCACTTTCTGTTGTAAAATTTTTTAAAAAAACTACATTTCTATATAAATTTTCTCTAAATTTATTGTTCTACATGTCTTTGATAAAAAAAAAGTCCAATAAGTGTATATTTATTGGTTTGGGTAAAAGTTATAGCGTTTACAAACTATGGTGCAAAAAAGTGAATTTCGGCATTTTGAAGCAGCTCTGACTTTCTGAGCACCTGTCATGTTTCTTCAGGTGCTAGAATGTCAGGATAGTATAAATACCCCCAAATGACACCATTTTAGAAGAAGACACCCCAAAGTATTCGCGGAGGGGCATGGTGAGTTCATGTATCATTTCATTTTTTTCACAAGTTAGCGGAAAATGACACTTTCTGAGAAAAAAAAAAAAAAGTTTCAATTTCTGCTAACTTCTGGCAAAAAAAAAAAAATCTCAGACGGACTCACTATGCCCCTCAGTGAATACCTTAGGGTGTCTACTTTCCGAAATGGGGTCATTTGTGGGGTGTGTTTACTGTTCTGGCATTTTGGGCGGGGCTAAATTGTGAGCCGCCATGTAAAACCTAAAGGTACTCGTTGGAATTTGGGCCCCTTGCGCACCCAGGCTGCAAAAAGTGTCACTTATGTGGTATCGCCGTACTCAGGAGAAGTAGGGCAATGTGTTTTGGGGTGTATTTTTACATATACCCATGTTGGGTGAGAGAAATATCTCTGTAAATTGTCAACTTTGTATAAAAAATTTTTAAAAGTTGTGGTTTACAGAGATATTTTCACACAAAGTATGGTATATATAAAAATACACCCCAAACTGCCCTGCTCTCTAACTGCAGCGATACCATGTGTTGCACTTGCAGCCTGCAAAGGGCCTAACATCAATGAGTACCTTTAGGATTTCACAGGGCATTTTTACGCATTTGGATTCAGACTTCTTCTCACGCTTTAGGGGCCCCTAAAATGCCAGGACAGTATAAATACCCCACATGTGACCCCATTTTGGAAAGAAGACACCCCAAGGTATTCTGTGAGGGTATGGTGAGTTCATGTAAAATTTTATTTTTGTCACAAGTTAGTGGAATATGAGACTTTGTAAAAAACAAAATAAAAAAAAAAAATATCAATTTCCGCTGACTTGTGCCAAAAAATAAAAATTCTGTGGACTCACCATGCCCCTCACGGAATACCTTGGGGTGTCTTCTTTCCAAAATGGGGTCACATGTGGGGTATTTATACTCACCTGGCATTTTAGGGGCCCCTAAAGTGTGAGAATCCAAATGCATAAAAATGGCCTGTGAAATCCTAAAGGTACTCATTGGTTTTAGGGCCCCTTTGCGCATCTTGGCTGCAAAAAGTGTCACTCATGTGGTATCGCCGTACTCAGGAGAAGTAGGGCAATGTGTTTTGGGGTGTATTTTTACATATACCCATGCTGCGTGTGAAATATCGCTGTAAACGACAACTTTTACATTTTTATTCAAAGTTGTCAATTTACAGAGATATTTCTCTCACCAGCATGGTATATGTAAATACACCCCAAGCTTGCCTACTACTCTGCTGCAGCATTACCCATGGTACTTCTTGCAGCAAATCTGCAAAGGGCCTAAATCAATGAGTACCTTTTAGGAGGACATTTTACGCATTTTTCTTCTCACGCTTTAGGGCCCCTAAAATGCCAGGGCAGTATAAATACCCCACATGTGACCCCATTTTGGAAGAAGACACCCCAAGGTATTCCATGAGGGGCATGGCGAGTTCATAGAAGATTTTTTTGGCACAAGTTAGTGGAAATTGATTTTTAT